>JAKTSU010000021.1:0-148776 GCA_030580395.1 Myxozyma nipponensis
AAGTAGAAATGTCTGATGTATACCGCTCTGAGTAGTTTAGATTGTTTTCACTTGTTGTGGTTGAATAAATATTGATTTTTATTATGGAGGTAGTGTGGAGTGATCCGCCCGGTGGGTTGATCCGCTCGCGTGTGAATTACGTTAGACGTTAAATATGAGGATAATAATAATAATAAAAAAGGTATCGCAGCAAGACCGCGATGCTTCACGGTGGTAATAGACCGACAACTTTAAAGGTCAAGAGAGATTGGTCGCGCTTGAGAGCTGACGGCTATATACCGCCCGTCTGTCATAACCCTGTGTTCCATTTAGACGTAAAATTTGAGGAATAATAATAATATAATAATTGAGGAAAAAAAAATTTACCGGCCGACCGGGCCTGAATAGTTCCGCCTGGTCATGCCGCACAAGCGGGGCGTCATCGTCTGTTGTAACTTCGTGTAATATAGAGTTAAGTATGAGGATGATAATAATGATACTAATAACCGACCATAACCCCTTCAATTTTTGGTCTAACGCAATAATATTCAATTAAGCCTGCTCCTCTCGCCGTGCTCTATCCAATTTCAAGCAGAGCACTGTCCATAGCTTCACCGTCGGTGTATGAACAAAAATGGAAGATAAAAATTCAGGGACAAGTTAGGAGTTCAAGTAGTTCTATCTTCTACAAATTTCAGCTACTCGGGACATGCCTGAGCTCGTTCAATTTGTCTAGATCTGATCTTTCGTATATAACACGAAAGATATCCTGTTCCGACTAGTGGTTCTAAGATAGTGTTTGCTGTTGGACCCCAAATAGCACCTGTTTATATCACATTATCGACCATAGCTACTTCAATTTTTGGCCTATCGCAATAATTTCCAATCCTGCCCACTCCTTTCATCGTGCTGTATCCAATTCTAAGGTAATTTGAAGGTTAAACACGATTATCATTAGATTTTCAATTTTTTTGGTCGTTGAATAATAGACTCAACTGATTGACATGTCACCTGTTGTGATTGGTGTGCTGTGTGTGAGTGGTTAGGGTTATTGAGAAGTATAAGTCGGGGTATGCCCGTCTTTGTGGTTTAGTCTTCATATTATTATAGATTATCCATTCTGAATATGAGTTAAGTACACTACTGTGTGTTATTGAGATATTATGGATCAACCCATGCAGGACACACAGGATCCTGCTATGGGTAATCCGCGTTCTTCTAGCATTGAGCTAATACAAGAAAGGGAGAAGGTGATTAGAACTCAACATTACCTACCTTCGAGTCTGAGACGTAGGCTGAGCAATAATCGCCCGCTCCAAGGCGATTCTCACGCCGAACGAGATGATGCCAACGTCGAGATCAGCGCTGTACTGGCAAAATAATATAAAGGCAGAAATTTGTTGACTATAGAGGTTATCCTAATAATTTAAAATCTATATGGAAAACCTATGAAGGACTGGCACCCAGGACTAATGAACCAACCAGCTAAGGGTCAAAGCTGTGGCCCACTGCGCCTGGATAGCCCGGTGGTGGTCACCGCTGCGACAGCGGGCTCTGTGAGGCTTGAGAAGGAGCCTGCTCGATTGAAGCTCGCGAAAAACTGGAGCCCTAATGATAATTAGAAGTCGTCGGTTTGCAAACCCTACCCTATATTGTGAGAGCAAAGCGTTACCAAGTTATCCCTGATTTCACCCCTGAATGTTCTAATATTTTTTTCAGTTAGTAATTATTTTGCAGATACTGTTAAGTTCCTATGACCAGTACTCTCTCACCCAACCGACAAAAAAGCGCGGCCGGTTTTTCACTGGAGATGCGAAAAGCATGCTCGAAATCGTCCTATGAATGACCACTACTACGCGGGGTTACTATGAAACAAAGAATGGACGGGATAATCAAATAGTGCACCACGAGATGAACGTGTTTAAAAATGACTGCGAATAACCGAGATATGAGGTTTCCAGAAGACTTTGAGAAAAGGAAAAAGGGTGGTATGATACCAATACGCATGTCAACTTTCATTAGAACCACCGTACGGAACAGCGATTTCCGTGTTATATGTTTTGTCCTGGATTTTTTGCTTACCATTTTTTAGATACGGCGACAATGAACTCATCAAGAAGATATGGAGGTTACTTTGCCTGAAATTAGTTGAAGCACGGCGAGAAGAGCCGGCAAAGCCAAAACTTATTGCGATAGACCGAAAATTGGAGGAGTTATGGTCGATGATGTGGTCCAAAGTAAAATTTGGGGTTCAACAACGACCACTATCTTCAAAACCACTGGTCGGAACAGATCAGTTTACGTGTTAGATGAAAGCTTCGATCGAGGCGAATCTAACGCGCTAGGACATGTTACGAATAGTTGAGATCTGCAGAAGATACAACAATTTGGATTCCTGACTTGCCCCTGATTTTTTATTTGTTTGTTTTTTAGATATAGCGACGGTGAAGTTATCAAAGAGACAGGGAGGTTGTCTTGCTCAAAATTAGCTAGAGCACGACGAGAGGAATAGGCAGGTTTTAAAATTGTCGCGAGAGACCGAAAATTGAAGGAATTATGGTCAATAATGTGGTCTAGATCAGTAGTATTGGAGACCGACCAGCAACTACAAGCTTTACCTCCACAACCACTCGTCGGAACAGAATAGTTTACCATGAATGCTCTGATCGAGACAGATTGGACGAGAACGGCTATGTCCCCCGAATAGTCGAGATCTGAGGAAGTTAATTATTTTTTTTTTCTTTCTTTTTTTCAAATTGCCCAGATCAAGAGTCAGGCATGGGGAGGTCAGTTACCTCGTACGCGTCCTGCCTGAATAGTCTGAGGTTGTGTTAATCATTATTGCATTTTCCCCGAGAAGTCTGCATGTTGAGGCGATATGAGCCGGAGCTGGATCTGGCAGGCGGTGACGACGGCAGCTCAGACTGTGTCAATTGTGAGATGGCTCTCTTGACACACTGTTCTTCGGCTTATCTTCGTCGCTCGAGCGTGTTTTGGGCACTCGCGGGCAGAGTCGCCTTATGGGAACTGCCGCAGTTAGTGCAGCCATGTGGCCCGTGGTGTCCATCGTGAGATTTTTAGTGTCGGCGCAGTTATATCCGAGAATGCCTCTCTCCGTACATCCTCAAACGGTCGACGGTCTAGAAGCAGATGCTCCCATGTCTTTGGTGTGCCCCGGTGGCACCAGCAACTGTCGTCCTTCCGGGATGTCGTCGAACCAAAAAGACTCTTAGGTCGCAACACCATGGCCTATTCGCAGATTTTTCCAGAAATACGAAAAATACTGTCATAACTTCGTGTTCTATATAGACGTAGATTATGAGGATAATAATAATAAAATTCGCAGATTTACAATGGCGGAGACCATCGCACGCGAGGCTGTACCTTTTAATCCATTCGGTCATCGTGGGTACCTGATTGCAGCCCGTAAGTATTGAAACGACGTAAAGGCCGTCCGGGCAGGGTAGACATATGTTGGGTCGCGATCAGCGTGTCGGCGCCAAGGCGTCTGTGCAACCTCGTTGTTTGAGTTCGTTGGTAACATTAGCAATATTTTGGCGCATCGAGCTTTTTGGATGACCCCCTTAGCCACATCAGTAGCGACTTGTCGGACGAGTGGATCTTCAACGTCCTAGTGGGGCTCTGATATATGCTCTCCAGTTACCTATCGTGGCATGGGCACCAACAGAAGCAACATTACTCCCATAGTGCCCCGTTGATCCCCGTATTGGGTAAGCCATCCTCCTCGGTTCTCGTCCTTGCGGACTGCGGCGAAGACATGTAGAGTGTCCAGGTTTTAGGCGAGCTGCCAATCTGTCTCGTCCTTGGAAGGATTCTCAATATTAAGCGATAACTCTTCCCATGGAGCCGAAAAGTCCTGGGAGCTGATGCTCCAGCTTAGTTGCCGAGTTCACCAGACTTTTGAGGGAATGCATTAGCCTTTGCTGTTGGATTGGAAGCAAACCCGAGCTCTCGCTCCACCCTATGGTCTTAACGACCGGCTTTACCATTTTTTCTCTCTACGGGGATCCACGTCTGTGCAAGCGAAACGCTTCTTCCAGGTGCATATTCGGGGCCTCCGTCTCTCTCAGAGGATGGTTTTACTGTGGTACTCATGATCCGATCATCCGAGCTGGCCTCACTTGCTGGCTCGTCACGCATTGGCTCTTCATCCGAGCTTGCCGAAATGGCGGGCCCGTCACGCTGGAGTTCAAGTGTCTCCACCTCGAAATCGGGAAAGGCTTCCAACAGAGGTTGGTCGGTCGCAAGTTTCAGTACCCAAAGGGCATAGTTTCGCGCCTTAGTGGTGGCTAGCCGGATCCGCACCAGCGGGATCGCGGTTTCGCACTCAAGAGCGACGATCGTAGTCGACCTGACGGCCAACAGGTATTAGGGCATTTAAATACCGAGCCACGTTCTTGTTTGTGGGATATTGAAGTGAGCGGCATTTTCTTTTCTTCGGATTCTCTAGGAACTTAGATACTATACGCAGAGTACATCGTGATATATAACCATGATGGAGCTTAGCATTATTACTGTTATTATCACTATTATGATCGAAATCACAGTCCAACAGAAACCCCACCTAGAGGGTCAAGTCCTTCCATATTCGACCTCGCTCGGTCCTCGTACGATTCAACGTTCTTAAGGTCCTCCCTGTTGATCCGTCAGTAAGAATAGACATGCATGTACAGTTTAAAAAGTACTGACTCGATGAGATCCATAGCATCGATAACCTCGCCTTTTGCTTGCTGAGCATAGTATATAGCAAGATCCATATTCTCGGGCTTAATGAGTTGCAAGTCTATTAAATGTCGAGCACATTCTCTCTCAGCGCCTGTTGCCGCATTCTCCAATCCTAACCGATCCACGGCAGCGTGCTCTTGCGCATCTGGACTGATCGCGCGCATCTCAATATATGTGTGCGTTCGCTTGATCGGGGGACGATTAGGCCTCTCGGAGACGCCATGCCGCCGGCGACCGTCCTCTAGTCGAGTCGCTATGACAGACGGTGGAGCAGCAAAGGTTGGTGCAGAATGTGTCGCTGTTTGCAATGTCCGTCTCGATTTATGAGCGGTCGCACTCAGTAATTGTTCCACGGACGGAGGCATTCCAGGTACGGTGCCATTAGTAGTATCATTCCCTTTGATAGCTGTAGCGTTAAGTGGGTCAGCCGCGGTATGCTCGATCTGCAACTCGGTTCGATGGTGGCGGTCAGGAGACAGTGTACGCTCCGAGTGTGTCAACGAATCAGCATCACCTGCTATCCATACCGAACTGCCGTCTATAAGACTGGGATCAATTTCACCCGGAGATACAATTGACCCTGTATATACTGACTCGGTAAGGTGCTGATAGTTCGAATTTATCGTCTGTTCGTCCTCAAGTAGGTCTTCCTCCAGCGCGAGCTCTTGAACAGCCCTCGCTAATTGCAGCGAACCTCCCCTTCGCGTTTCTGCCGCATTATTTCGTTCCCTGTCATCATCTGGCACATAGTAAGCATGCCGAGAGGATTCCATGCTCAGGACTGTATATTTAAATACAATCGTTGATATCAAGGAATGGCGCGGTCCGCAGTCAACCTATCCCGCTTGGGGGCGCGCGTCCCACTCGTGTTTATAATGGAGCAGCCGTCGGCGTGCTGAATCTCGCCTAACGCACAAAATCGGGATAGAAAAATTACAGATTGTTCAAATTCACCCGATTACTTATATTATTATGTGAAAAGCATTACAAATATTTTTAGAATGAAACAGTGAGAAATATTTACAATGAAATTTGAAGAAATATTTACAATTGAATGGTCATAAATAAGAACACTCATTTGGTTTGCCAATAAAAAGGAGTTTGGACTTGTCAATATTCGAAGGAAGTGTTAAGCCCAAATCAATCATGTCGCTCCAGAAAAGTGCACATTTCTGAGAAGAATAATCTAAGTAATCGAACTCCTCTTCAGCCAGTATATCTTTTTTCAAAACCGGATCAAACGTATTCGAGTCATTTTCGTACCAATCTTCGTCTATGTCAGGGATGTTTGCAGATACTATTCCCCATAGCCCCCACGATGCATGCACAGCGCCACGCCAGATACGCGTTTGTCGGAGAAGTTGACTAATAGCACGGTCAATCGTATCCATAGAGTCGAAGGCCTCAAGGCCATGAGTAACATAGCTTTCGATAAAGGAAGTCTGTTCTTCCAAAGTAGGAAACCTATCGGTATGAATATGTTGTGGACGAACTTCATCGTGATAATCCGACATCCATTCGCAGAAATGATTGGCAATATCGTAGCCCGGTACATTCGGACTTGCATACTCAAAGTCTATTACAACAATTTGGCGATGCTCATTGGCAGCTTTAAGTAGAGGGGAGCCGGATACAGGATCGATGCGGAGGAGATTGCCGTATTGCGCATCATTGTGAGCAAAAACCAGTTGCGATTCTACGTTTTCGGAACCCCCTGACTCTGACATTAGCCAATTCTCGTACCTATCCAATGCAAGCATAAACGTTTCCCAGTCGCTATGCAAAATAGATTCTGTAGATCGAGGTGGAGCCTGGCCATCGCGGATAGGAAGACTGTCAAGTTTGTCCAATACAGCTCTAGCTTCTCGCTTCCATTTTGAAATATTAATCCATACCCCTGCTCCGCGTTTTCGTTCTTCGTAGAGCAACTCGATGTTATCGTGAAGCTCTCTCATTCGTTTTGCAATAGCCATACTTGTTCCTGGGACACGTATGTCATCTTTGGTGAGTGTGTGTGATTTAAGAAACTGCTCAAAACGGCCATTTGTGAAGATTCCCAGAATGCGAGGACCAATGCTACGGGCTGCAAGTCGTTTGAGAATATCAAGCTCGGAATCCCGGTCAATAAGATTATTGGCGTTTACCCCATATACCCTTAATAGTAGCAGTGGAACCTTCACCATCCGTATACGACCGCCCTTGGTAGAAAGAGGGCTTACTTTACTTTCCAGGTGATGAACAGTACAAGAGGATAGTTGTACAGCAGGCACTTGTTCTGCTGGCGGGGTGATGCAGTAAACCTATTTAGTTAGTTGTACACACGCTCAGTAGAGGATTTGGCACAGCTTACCGCGTTAGTTAGCGCACCGGATATTTTGGAAACATTGATCTTTGTGGCCTCAAATAATGGTATATGCCGCCAACGGGGAATGCGTAAGCTATGAGCCAGCTGAAGTATGTCTCTTTTGAAGTCTTCGGTAGCTTGTCTAAAAACTGGTCAGTAAAGGTCCTAATTCAGCTGAGAATACGTACGCATTATCCAAAGTAGCTTCAACTGTAGGAACCTCGCGAGTGGGCTCTTGGTCACTATCAGACAAATATCCCGAGCTGTTTCGACGGACAGCCACCCGTGGATTTTCCATTTAGTAAGAGATACGTTTAACTTTCCCCGATATATCAACTCTAGTTTGACAAGACTCACCAGTTGAGACCTCGCGTGATGCGAGTTGTACGCTGCTCCTGAGAAAAGGCATAAATTTACCCGGCATCATCGCGCCTTCCATGTATGTATGTATCTTTCAAAGGGAATCGGAGGGATCTCATGTCTAACGGCTATCATTACAGGTGTTGAGCGGTTGGACATGGCAGAGAAAACTTCTGGAAAGGTCATCTTTGTGGGAAATATTCCCTATGATCAGACAGAGGAACAAATCATGGGTTAGTGCATATTACCATGACGGAAAGTTGCAGTGAGGCTAACCAGTTTGTAGATGTTTTTCAATCTGTAGGCCCTGTTGTGAACTTCAAATTCGTATTTGATAAAGAGACGGGACGACCAAAAGGCTATGGATTTGTTGAATACTATGGTATGGCTTATTTTTTGCGAGATCGTTATTGTTTCTAATATGATTCTAGACTCGGAAACCGCTGCATCAGCGGTGCGCAATCTGAACAATCACGAGTTGGGCAACAGACAACTGAAAGTCGATTTTTCTCACGAAGCCAATTTGATAGGGACTATTGGGATCCAGCCTATAGAAGAAGAGATAGTGCCCTCGTTACCGGGCGGCACTGCTCCACCCCCAAATATGTCCACGCCAGACGCAATTGCTAGCACATTATCGGCTTTTACACCTCAGCAGATGCTCTCTATTCTTCAAGAGTTGAAGTCGGTCATTCAAGCAAACCCTCTGAAAGCAAAAGAATTGCTTAAAGCATCACCCCAGCTGTCGTATGCCGTAGTGCAGAGCATGTTGTTGATGGGTTTGATTGATGCGGGTGCTGTAGCAAAGGCACTTGATACTCAACAGAAGCAGCTACCAGATACCACACGCGCGACTTCTACACCACCTCCACCGCTGGCTTCTACGACAGTTATGCCGGATTTCCCGCCAAATTTTGATCCTAACAAGATAGCGCTCATCAAACAGGTCATGGGTCTAACAGAAGCCCAACTGGTTGGTCTACCAGAAACACAAAGAGTGGCAGTCGAGCAGCTTCGAAGTAAAATCTTAAAGGGTGATTTTAGTAATATATGATTGTGCAATCCGTCTAATATGAATTTGGAAAAATTGCAGATTAGATAGCCATACATGCCAGTCCCACGTCAGAAACACATCAAGCGCCTCAAGTAGCACGCAGTATTTTACGTGAAGTTCTGTTTTGGAATTTTTTTTCTCGGTTTCTATTGTTGCTGTACTAAGCAACGTAAAATAAACTGTGAAGCAGTGAAGCAAATTTTTAAAAAAAAAATTAGGTCTAGATGGGACTCGAACCCACAATCTCTGCCTCCGGAAAGCAGCGCCTTACCTTTAGGCCACTAGACCATAAACACTTTTCCAAATGTTCTTTCTTTGCGAGTTTAAAGAGCTGTGCATTTCAAAAACTCCCCTAGCCCTGTTATTAGCTTGTTATAATCGATGTCAGTAAGAGAGGCATGGTTGACGTTGATGGTGCGCTACTGGTTATCGGCATAGTATATAAGCTGACCAGCCGGCTCTAGCTCTAGCCTTAACTAAGCAGTTCGCAAATCTTCTTCAAAGCATGTCAGCAACGGGTCCTATTTAATCTGAATTCTGAATCTTCACAGATGTTCAAGTTCGTAGAAGCTTTTTTGTACGGTATCTCGGTGCTTTAATCACGGTAGACGAAGTTGTCCTTCGGTATAACGTCTTACAGTTATCCTTGACTCTCAATAAGCCCTTGATTCTAAACTCTACAGAAGCAGCTGGATGTGTTTGCCGCACAGCCGTTCTATCGTGCTACCGCAGACCTTTTCTAGATGGCGGTCAACGCCATCGGCTCCGTAGACAAAAGTCTGTCCAGAATTTATATGAGAAAATAATAATACTAAGTTGATTAGTTGTTGTAGGTTAATAATAATAATAAAACTAATATTAATTGATAAGAGACTGTCCACTTGGCTTTGCGACGCGTCTTGGATGTCGCGAACATGGCGCGTTTCATGCGGCTCGGGGTTTAGGCGAACCCACTTGCGTACGGACTGGTACCTAGCTGCCGCGAGACTCGCCTGGACGTACAGCGCCGTGATATCGCAAATCGTGCTCGCTGTAGCGGATTATAATGTATGGTTCTAAGATGCCATCTGTGCATCTCAACAAAGAAGCCGTAAACAGCGTTTTCGCGTCCCGTTGGGGCGGGTGGGGTGGGACGAACTTACTACTAATTTTACACTGGAGTTCTTTTGCAGCAAAGCTCCTCGAATCGTTTTTTTTCCCTTGAAACAAATATAAGTAGTTGTCACCCAAACTGCTAGGCTGTTAATAGGCTTGTTCATGCAATACCACGTAAGCAGGCCTGAGCGTGATGGTGTATGTTTTCCCCCTGTCGACAAATTTATCGACTGTGCCAGAAAACCCCCTTTGTTTACGTCGAGCATGACCTAGTTCTCCCGCGCGCAATCTTGTCGCTGCTGTCCTAACACCCTCGTAGCAATATATATATGTATATGTAGATATATATATATATATATATATATATATTTGGCTTTGTCTGGCTCTGGTTTTAAGAGACAGGAAACGTCGGAGCTTCTCACGTGCGTCTTTTAAACTTTGAGGTTCAGCCGAGAAATATTATCCTCGTTTCAAAAGAGCAGCTGTGCGGGAAGATTATTTCGAGCGAGCAGAGCCTAGCCATATTGATACGCTATCACAATACAGACGTGGACCATTTCAAAAGCTTTTATTGAAGTCGCATCTAACAATGGCATTCAATCAGCATTCAAGGTCATACTCTTCTTCTTCTGCTCGACGATCATGGATGAATCATGCCCACCACGCGTCTATTCCTGAACACGAAGGTAAGTTTGATCATTGTAAAGCTTTTATTACTATCTCTAATGCCAATTAGCGGTCAGTGCATTCAGAGATATATCTAGGCAATCGATTGGTCAGCATCCTGTACAGCAAAGGTCAACTCAAGTTCAAGCTGTGACGAATTCAGACTATGACAACTCAGTTGACTCTCTTGTATCTTCTTGGATCAATACGAGCTTGGCGGCTGATTCTGATAGCATGTCTGAGAGTAAAATAATAGATCCTGATGCAATCGGCACGGCATCAGGACTAAGCATGGAAGAGAATGATAAGGACGGAGGCAATGTCATGATTCGCTGGAGTGACAAAAGGCTTGTTCTCAACTGGTCTCAATTTGCTAACTTAGTTCAATACGGTTTGCTTTCGGCTGACAGATTCAGCCAGTTGCAGCGTGAAGGGAAAGCCAGACAGCGTGATTTTGAGCTTTTATCTACCACATCAAATAACGGGTACATTTCGCAAGTCGACTATCAGGAAGTTGCCTCGGCAACAATGCCAAATAAATCCGGTAAGTTTTGTTTCCCATAGGTTTAAGGAAGCTTTTTTAACAATCAGAATGGGATGCGTTTCTGAGTTGTATTAAGCAGCAGCAGATACAGCATAGCGCCTCTTCCAGTGTGTCCTCGCCGTACTCCGGACCTATGTCGACGCCAGACCTCGGCAAGGCACTCTCTGGCTTCACTGGTCTCGGAATTTATAACTCGCCGTACCGCTTTAATTCGCCCTCTAATGCTGTGGCGAGCCCGTTGTCTGCCAATGCGCCGACATTTGTTCCTACATCTACATTGGGTCGCAGTACAGCATATGGCGGTCTCAATATTTCTTATCCATCATTTGATCAACTAGACTCGGCATTTAATGTGTCGCCGAATTCTTCTTGTGGAGAGGATGATAAGTCTCGATCTTCCCCGTTAATACGAGCTGAGTTTTCTGGATATCCATCTCCAAGACAGAACGGGATCAGCAATGTGAAGTCTCCCAAAGAGAGCCAGCGAATGCCAACTAATAATGCAATCATAAAGACGCCTTTGCTAGCGCAACAAACTGACAGTTTCATCAAATTCGAGAAAGAGAGTAATTTCACACCTCTCGTGGAGAATGGTACTCCAGCTCGAGAACTATCGGAAGAAGAACTTGACGGGATCGTGAAACGACTGACCGAAAATTTTACTGGTGATAGAGAGCAGAAAACGGTTACTGTTGATGACATAGCTTACATAGAGAGTACCGCTTCCGCTAGAAAAGAAGCCACCAACAGTGATTTTGTGCAAACCATACTCAATGAGGCTCTCGAGAAGAAACTCGATCCTATTCAGCGTTTGGTCGCGTTACTATCTGATCGGCTCCAAATAGATGGTCTGAGTAAAAAATCAGATGCAGAAGATGAGACAGAAGATGATAGCACATTAGCAACTACGATACGCAAACGAGGCCAGGTGACGTCTGCCCCCACTATGCCAGTTTCAAACTTGGCAGATTCTGAAGCTGATAATGCTGCAGAAATTGCGCTACTCCGTCAAAAACTGGTAGACTGTGAACAAGCGAGGGAAAAAGCCGAAAATCAAGTCAACGATTTAACAATGCAAGTCACCGATGCAGCAATTTTCAAGACGCAGGCCGAGATGCAAGAGCGAGAATTATTAGAGCTCAAGAAGCAAACGTCAGCATTGGAAGCCAGATACGTTGCTGACATTACGCGTGAGCGTGAGTTCAGTGATATACAAAAATCTCAGATTTCACTATTGCAAAACCAGGTAGAGATGTTAGATAAACAGCTCAAGGTTGCAGTTTCTGACGGAGAAGACTTAGCCGCACTTCGAGATCAATTAGAACTCGTTACCAAAGAAAGAATTGATCTGGCTCACAAGCATGCCACCGAGCTTGCTTGGCTTAGGTCATTTCTTGACGATCGTACCTCAGAACTGGACGAGCAGTTACAGCTGTATAAAACTTCCACTGAAGCTACGATCAAGAAAGATGACATTGAGCGGGTGTATACGTCACAGCATTCAAGCTTTGCTTCCAAACTCAAGTATGGTACAGCGTTGAGTTTAGTATCGGAAAGTTTCATGGAAATGCTTACTTCTACATCTAATGCATTGGCAGCAAGAGGTGTTACATCCAATGGCCGTGAATACCGTCGGAGACTTGGTCGAATGAGTGAAAACGTAATACCACTCGGAGAAAATCTTAACGGTATTTCTAGATCACCGTCGTTAGGCGGTGGTCTTAAAGATCTCAAATTAAGCAGAGCAAATACGATCAACGGCCCTTCCAGCGAGACTCGTCAAAAAATTAGGATGGCATCTCAGAGAATGTTTCGTGAAATCTGAGTAACGGGGCAAATTGTTTCTTCGTTATATTTTTGGGTTACATAGTTTTACACCTTTCTCTTAGTGCAGACTGATGTTTTTCCTTGGTTCATTTCTAACGAGTATACTACGTTATTGTTTAATAGAATCCAATGTATAAGAGCTCTACCTGTAAACCTGCGCCAGACACCGTCTAAAACATTTTTTACAGGAGACAGCTTGGTACTTGTCAGCCGAGAACATGTCGCATGTCAAGTCGTCAGAGCCTTTTCATTCCAATCTTTTTCTTGGATGTATCTTTTGTTGTTTTAGGCTTGACTGAATTTGACGTATTCGCAGAGGTAGTGCGCTGCATATCTAATGGTTGCAAGACATTTCTTTTGGGCTGGGGTCCATTTTTTTCCGAGGAAGCATTGTAGTCATCAATTATGCTGTCACCAGAATTTGATGGCAAAGGGCCGATGTCGTCAGTCGTAGGATGTGCAGTGAGTTTGTTTCGATCTAAAGCATGCACCTGAGTCATGAGCTGTGCCGTTCGCTCAAAACGGTCAAAATCTTCGAGAAGTAACTTCCCAGCTTCCTCGTTTAGGGCTGATTCTGGATTCGGCACAATAAGTAAGCATCGTATCACCTATATATGGTCAATCGCTTGGCCTCCCATGCGCTGTGAGACTGTCGCACTTACCATGAGTACATGCTTAAGATCCACATCCTTGGTCCAATCCCTTTTCAGTGTGTCAACACATACCTCACCGGTATTAGTAGCCACGTTTGGATGGAATATCTTAGTCTCAAAAAAAGCCTTGGGTGGACTGTTGGGATAATCGTTCGGTAACTTCAGTGTGATTTTCCACGCTCCTCCAGAATAAGGAGTGGAGGCAGGTCCAAGCAAATGCAATGAGACCGTAGTCAAGTCAATGGGACCTGACTCGGGCAAAATAATGTCTGGATGAGGTGAATCTGAGAATAAGGCTGCGATATCCTTGCGTAGTCGCCTCGTCTGTGACATGGTGGATATGAAAGCTATAGACGGTCCCTGAGCACGTTAGGGCAAATATAAAAAAAAATGAATCACAATAGCACAGTTACAGTACTCTTTTGCTGAAACCAAGTTATTTTAGCAGAAGCTCTCCTTTGCTGAGTGTCGGTGACGTGTGAGTTGTCGAATCACTCACTTAGGACGGCGCCAACCGCAATATAGAACGCGAACAGGCGAGTGTTGAACCAAACCGCATGGAGCAACTTGTAAACAAAGCAAACTCGCACAGCCATTCCTACCCCAAAACGATTAAATGCCAACCGCTTCTACGTAGCACATACAACGTTTGAACAAGCTTGAGCGGGCTCGAAATGACATCCTGCTAAGCATAAGAGTATTGCTGTAGAAAAATCTTATTAAAATATGCAGAGTACGGCATAAGATGGCGGGCTGGCGTAATCCAAGCATTGTTATTGCGCGCTCTAGAGCCATACTGAGCATTGTAAAGCTTTAATGCTGGTATGCTCTAGTCTCCCGAGTAATAACAAGAAGTTGCCATTGCAACAACCTATTGTTTATTATGTATAGAAGACGAACTATCCACCGCGACCGATGTTCCCTCAAATCGCATATATTTAGTAGCTTAACGATTGAACAGAAACCCTGTTGCCTCTTATTGGATAGACACCATAGTGATACTGTAAAATCTTGGTCGGAGAGACTGATCGTTAGTCGGTATTGCACAATTCCAACTTCCTGTCGATGAAGAACCGGTCGATTTGGTAGGAAGAAAGTGAGCAATACTAGCAATGTATCACCTCATGTCGCAAGCTTAAACATTCCATTTGCTCGGCCCTCACTACGAAAACAGTTTTTATAGATTAAGTGACTATCGATGCAAATTTTGCACGCACAGAAAAAGGTAATCTGACGAGGAGTATTTCAGAAGGCTTCAATGTTACAACGGATATATTCGCCACAATCGCAGACTTCTTTCTCACATAACTCTTCTCAGTCAAATAGATCATACTTTAAATGTACAACGTTGCTAATTCTGCGAGCTGTGAGTCACAGTTTAAGAGAATAGCATTCAAATCTAAGCTAACACAATGGGTATTTAATCAAAAGCGCAATCCAACGTGTACTTGGGGTCAGAGCTGTCATCAGTCCAGATACCCCAGTTGGCCTCGACGCCTGAAACACCGGAGGTAATTGGTTTCCATTGCTCATCATACGCCTCAAAAACAAAAGTGTTGATTCCCCATGCTCGAATTCCACAGATAGATTCTTGCCAGAATCTTGCAGCATTAGAAACAGATGGAGTGGCACTTTCGAAGTTTCCGCCATCGGTAGGCCAGCCAGTCTCGCCGACCCAGAATTCGATATCAGTTGAGCCCTTAACGGTCTGGATAGTCTGAAGCGCCTGCATGATATCATCCAAGAAAGAGTGTGACGAATTGGCCATAGTCTGGCCTTGCCAAAATGAGAATGCATTGGCAAAAACAACGTCACAAGCCTTGATGGCGTCTGCATTTCCAGCATCGACGAGCACGT
This sequence comes from Myxozyma nipponensis, assembly GCA_030580395.1. Taxonomy (NCBI): domain Eukaryota; kingdom Fungi; phylum Ascomycota; class Lipomycetes; order Lipomycetales; family Lipomycetaceae; genus Myxozyma; species Myxozyma nipponensis. Next base: position 15,126 of record JAKTSU010000021.1, read on the forward strand.
TCCACGAGTCGGCAGTGCCAATAGGAGTAGACTCATAACCGTCAATCGCGCTGACAAGATCGCGGACCTCGTTGATGGCGGAAGCAAGTTGATCAGCATTCAAGTCGGCACGGTACAAGGCCTCGGAACCAACAGTGATATACTTGACTGAGTCAGCATACCCCGGGAGATATGTTGACAAAGCTGTCTTCTCTGCAGCAAAATGGGCATCATCTGTAGGCCAGACACCAACAACAAGCTGGAAGCCGGTCTCTTTAATCTACACCGTGTATAAGCATATATCGCTGACCAATCATGCGAAATAGCACTTACCGCAGGAAGAAGATATTGCAAAGTATTACAGTCTGAGGCAGCGTACACTCGGACGATGTTGGTGTATCCGCTCATATGCTCCAGGGCAGCCTTGTATCCGTCGGTGTAGAGCTGCACGCGCATTTCGTTAGCAAAACACGCTCATATGCAAGTGAGAGCCGAGACCTTCTATACTTACACAGTTACCTGATGAATCTTTGGTACCAAGAGAGAGGCCGAGCTACATAACTGTTAGTCGATTGAACGGCCAAGATAATCACGGCGACAGGCACGAGCCCGCAATTAACTGAAAGAACATGTCGATGACTTACGGATCCCATGGCGGACACGCAAGTGGTAGCGCAGCCCAAAGCAAGAGCAGCAGCCTGAACAAAACGCATTGTGTGACGTAAACGAATATATAAACGAGTGTTGGATAAAAGGTAAACTGTCTGTGAACGTCGAATTGAAGACGCTCTTGGTTCTAGATTTCGTGATTGTTTTGGATGATTGACACTTTGTTTCCCTCGGATGAGAGCGCCAAAAGTGCTCGCGGCTGCAGGAAGAAAGACAAAAAGCAAACCCTAGCCGCGCATGCCTAAGTTACGATGTTAGGGTTGATATCCTACTATTTTTAAACATGCGTTGTCAATGTAATCAAGTGTTTTGTAGCCGGAGTTACAATGAATACGTTGCGATGAATTTACTGTCAGAGGTTGTTATGGTTCTTCTCTCGAACAAGCATAAGCGTCAATAAAATTACACAACGCAGCTCAGGAATGCTTTTGTTGTCTTTTGCAACGTCCATAATTCATTCGACAAACCGTCCCTGCAAACCGCACGACTCTTATGTGATGCTCCCGTCCGATTGCTACAGCGTTATAAAAAACCCAACGATGTTGTGAATACTTCATTGAATATGCTTTAGATTCACCAATACAATTTTTAAGTAAACAATGAGAAATTCAGAGGCACAGAGCTACCTCTCCCGCTCTGATACAGCTTCTGCTTGCCCTCAAACTTTCGTGGCTTTGGAAGATTGCTCTCATCTTTAAACCTGAACTTCGAATCGTCAATCTCAAGTTTCTTGCCTCCGCTACTCGCACCAGAGATCGTATATGACGAAGCACTGAGATCGCGAATATTCTTATACTGAGAAGCACCGCGACGAGCAGTCACGTTTCCACTGTTAAATGATGATACAGATTCGGATGGTGAGTGTGACGGCCCTGATAGTGAAGGAGGATTCGCAGGCGGTGGTGGCGGCGGCGGAAGACCACCAGACGTTCTGCCATTCGAAGCCGGCATGGCTGGCGGTGCTGGTGGTGCTGGTGGTGCTGGTGGTGCTGGTGGTGCTGGTGGTGCTGGTGGTGCTGGTGGTGCTGGTGGTGCTGGTGGTGCTGGTGGTGCTGGTAAAGAGTCGAGTATCATGCTTTTCACTGCCTGGTGACCCGGTACAGGAGGAGGTGGAGCGGAAGGTAATGTTGGTGCCTCTTGCACTTCGTCCTCTGAAGACTCGTCAGTTTCATCGATACCGTGGTCAAAAGGTGACGAAGAAGGCATTGGGGCGCCAAATATTGGCGGTTGAGGTGGTCTATCAGCTCGTGCTAAATTGGTCGAGCTCAAACGATTCGGTGCCGAAGGCGCTGGTGCTGATCCATATGAGTTCTCAGCATTTCGCAATTGATGACTTGTTGGCGGGAGACTAGACGGAATCACCGGTGGAGTACTCTTAGGAATAGTATGTGCTCCACTAGGAATCGGTGGGGTTTCACTAGGGATCGGGGGTGCTCCACTAGGAATCGGGGGTGCTCCATTAGGAATTGGAGGTGCTCCACTAGGAATTGGAGGTGCTCCACTAGGAATTGGCGGTGCTCCACTAGGAGCTAAAGGAGCTGCAACAGACTCAGATTTGGTAGAAGAGCCCGAGATCCTTCTGGCATGAATCTGAGCTGCCAGCGTCGCTGGAAGAGATCTCGCAGTCGTCCCAGGCCCTGGTGGCGCTGCAGCTGTTGGTAAAGGAGGTGCAGGCGGCACTGCATTAGACACAGAAGCAGGAGCGGGAGCCTTTGGAGGTATGCTGCTAGGCAGTGCTGGAGGCCTCGCAGACGGTATAGCCGGAGCAGGTACGGTAGAGCCTGGCGGTAATGGAGGTGCTGGTGGTGCTGAACCCGACGGTAACGGAGGTGCTGGTGGTGCTGGTGGTGCTGGTGGTGCTGGTGGTGCTGAAACCGATGGTAGCGGAGGTGCTGGCGGTGCTGAAACCGATGGTAACGGAGGTGCCGGTGGTGCTGAAACCGACGGCAATGGTGGTGCTGGCGGTGCTGAGACCGACGGCAATGGTGGTGCTGGCGGTGCTGAGACCGACGGTAACGGAGGTGCTGGTGGTGCTGAAACCGACGGTAATGGTGGTGCTGGTGGTGCTGAAACCGATGGTAAGGGCGGCGCTGCTCCAGGTGTCCTGTTCGAAGGCAAAGGCGGTGCTTGTGGGGGTGCCAGCCCAGGAACAGGTGGTGGCACCGTGGACGGTAAGCTGGGCGGCACGGATCCGGGTAGTGGTGGCGGTGGAGGTGGCCCGCTAGCCGGGATTGCGGGTGGTCCTGAGAATGGTATTGGCGGAGCAGATCCAGGAACAGGTGGGGCCATGGTTTGAGGAATAGCTGGAGCGCTTATTGAAGACACAGATGACGTATTTTTGTGGTGTGTCGGACGCCGTGGGACATGTGGAGATCCTTGAGAAGCTGTGTGCGGTGCAGTCGATGCTAGTGATCCGTTAGTACCAGTCCCAATATCACTTAAAGGTACAATATATACCTTTAGTATCTATGCCGCCACCCCGGCTTTTGAGCTTAGGCATTCCTCCGGCAAACAATCCTGCTAATTGAGGTCCGACGCCCTCGCCGGACATGGGCACGGGAGGAGCTGATGCTGCACCACCGTGGCCGTTTCTACTGGCACCGCTATCACTTGGAGTTGACTCCCCTACCACACCACCAGATACTTTAGGGGCACTGCGATCATTCGTGACCGCCTTTTTTAGCCTCGCTCCTCTCTGGATTTCACCGAGCAATGCATTTCGACCGCCTCCGCCTGCTGCCGCAGGAGCTGAAGGCATTGACGGAGCGGCTGCTGGAGGAGGCGGCGGTGGTGGTGGTGGTGGTCCTGCCATGGCTCAGTATGTATGCGAGTGGGCGTTTGCTTTTATCGAGCAGTGGTCTGCTTGATCCGATTCTCGAATGATCTGAACAAACGAAGCCAGCATGCTGAAATCGATCTAATTCATCATTTTGACGAATGAGCCCCAGCCACCGCCGATAACCAAAGTAGGACTCGGTTACCCTGCTGTTGCCAGCTGAGGGTTATAGGGTGTAACGCGTCGGCGCGCGCGTCAGTGTGCTTGCTGGCTCGCGATAACTTCGCATCCACCCGCACCGGTCTGTAAATGCAGAGTCCACTGTCCAGGTCAAAAAATTCGGCCTCTGCTCCCACGTTTGTTTTGATTTCAACGCATTGATAAAGTCGTCTGATCTGGGAAAATGTCTTTTTTTAATAACTTCAGGTAAGGGACAGAATCTCTGACACTGGCGCCTAGTTAACAATACCATGAAGTCGCGGGTTCGGTCGATCGTCGCGCAAGACGAAGCAGCAGCAGCAACAGCAGGGCAGTTATGGGCAGACCATACCACAGCAGGGCGGGTTTGGACGAACGCAGCACAGCATGACCGGATCTACTCACTCTTCTGATTCTGGTTTATCGACGCAGAGAACAGCCATGGTAGCCAGTGTTCCCAAGCCTTTATTTCTGTCGCAGCCGTTTGTTCGGACCGCGCTGGTGAAGGGGAGCTTCAAGACCATTGTTGTCTTACCGAAATATGTCGATATGGGAGAATGGTTGGCGTTGAATGGTATGTATTCCATAGCGGGGGGGGGGGGGGTATAATGGAGTCTGGTTGTGACTGACCGCATAGCGTTTGAATTCTTTACCTACCTCAATCTGTTCTACGGGACAATATCAGAATTTTGTACGCCGCGAACATGTCCCTCCATGAATGCTGGGCCACGGTATGTTTTCGTTGAGTTCAGGTATACTTGGCCGATTCTAATTGTATAAGCGTTGACTATACATGGCTAGACATGTCGAAGAAGCAAATACGACTGCCTGCGTCTACCTATATCGACTACGTGCTGACTTGGATCAACAACAAACTCAACGATCAGACGCTCTTCCCTACAAAGGCTGGTGAGTTGGTGATCGGTGGTTCGGTTGCTCTGTTTTGCTAACGACAGGTGTTCCCTTCCCGTCTAATTTTCCTCAGACTCTGCAAAACATTTTCAAGCAAATGTTTCGTATATTCGCACATATCTATCACAATCACTTTGAGACAATAGTGCATCTTAGCTTGGAGGCTCACTGGAATTCGTTTTTCGCCCATTTTGTCGCGTTCTCTAAGGTGCGTCCCTTCGTTTTTTGAAATCTGACAGTAGGTCTTACTTGCTGTAGGAATTTGAGCTGCTCGACGGCCGAGAAACAGAGGTATTAAAAGAGTTGATTGATTCATTTGCGGCGCAAGGTAAGGTCTAGTTAGCGGCATGGCTGCTCGCTGCCATGGTGTTCATCGCTCAGTCAAAGGATGGCGTTTTTTCATGATATTTTCCAACATTAGGATTTTTGTGCGAAGCAGTATATTATACTTGCACCTTTATCTAGTCTTTTATGATACATTCGACCCATTGCACCTACCGTTCTGTGGATAGTCTCGTACATGCTTTACCTCAATGTGGCCCTCATCACCGAGAAATTGGCGCTGGAAACTTTGTCTCCATCAATTTTTTCCCTCGTACCTTGCCTGTTAAATACTGTCATATAGACAACAATATGAGCCAACATACCTTTTGCCAGTCAATGGTGTCATCTAATGCCTCGTCAACCAAGCCACACAGCACCACTGTTTCACCTCGAACGACATATAGCCCAATATCTTCCGTCGATGAAGGTCCGTCTTCTTTGATTATCCGTTCCTTCGCGTGTTTCAGTATAATATTGGTCATCTGGTCATACCCTTCTAGGGTGCCCTAATTATTTTAGCAATCAGCGGTTGGTCGATGTCATTCTTTGATATCTTCGACTTACCGTAAACAGGCGAGCATCAGATGTTATCACCACAACCGATTCTACAGATTAGTACTAGTCAGCATTCCACTTGGATTGGTGTGATAACTCACTGCCCACGTATTCACCAAGTACAGATGTCATGGTCAATCTGACTTTCGACAGCACACTCTCCCTGGTGTAGTTTAATTCTCTCGGCCCGGTTGGAGGGGATCGTTCTAGTAATATGCACGACCTTTGTATCAACCTGTATTATAACATGCGCGCAGGCGTCTCCGAACAACACTGCCGATTTTCTGTAGTGATCAGATCGGTGTGTTGTAGTTCATGACGAACGCTGCTATATTTTCCGGTCTGCGATGTTTCATTACGCGAACTCCCAACTTTCTGCAAGTACGGTGGTGGCTACCAAAAACACAACAACCTCCATATCTGATCCCTCCACACTCGAAGTCAATTCTCATCAACAGTTTACTAGAAGCGGGTCTCTTTTGCATCGACTGGACTGAACGTCTGGAACGTCCTGGAAGACAATGGGAATTTTCAAACTGGACAACGAGCCTAGCGACGGAGAGCAGGACGATTCCATTTTACATGACCCGTCGCGAATGCTGGCTGGCGTAGCTGTCGTCGACAACGACGAGATTCTCCAGACTCGCATGGACTACTTGGATATTTCAGACTCGTACGATATAGATCTTAAACCGTCACCCAAATCCAGATCGTCTGCGGCACTTACCCCCACGACAAAAGAAGGCTTGATACGTCTTCATCAGCTATTTGAAACAACCGCGCAATACCGTTCAGACGAGCTTTCCAAAACCCTGCGCAGAGAGAAAGAGTACCTAGAAAGTCAGAGAGAGGCAAGTCTACATACAAAGGAATTCAATTATACGAGAGACTATTTTAGTGAGAGAGTTAGAAAGATTCAGAAAAGCATCCACGATGGTATCGCAGAAGAACATCGGAGACAGGCAGAACAAGAGAGAGTGAGATTAGAGGAAGAAGCAGCACGCAAAAGAAAGGAGGAGGCTGAACGAAAGAAACGCGAGGAAGAAGGAAAGAAAAAATGCGAGGGAGAAGAAAGAAAAGTACGTGAGGAAGAAGAAAAGAAAGCACGCGAAGAAGAAGAAAAGAAAGCACGGGAAAAACAAATCGAAACTGAACGCGAGATGCGACGAGAAGAACAGCGATTACTAGAAGAAGAGAAGACGCGTCAACTCAAGGCATTAGACCAGAGGGAACAATTGAAAGAGGGCCTAATACGTCAATCAGAAACAAAAGATAAGGCTCGGGAAGACAGTAAGAGAGAAATAGACGAGCCACTTCAGCTGAAGGCGGGTTTAAGTTTTGCAACAAAATCCAGCGTCACCTTTTCAGAGGCTCATGCGGAAGCAGAATACTACTGGAAGCTCATAAAGGTAAGACTTGCGTACCCGCGTCCATAGTATACGCTCAGTTACCAATTAACAGTATATCAAAACAGATATAAACGCTCCAATCGCAGAGTCGAAAGAGGCCAAAAAATTCTGCTCAAACCTCAAACGACAAATCAAACCGAAGGTCGGCCAAATCACCAACAGCAAAAAGCAAATATCGAAGATTGTAAGAGACAAATCACTCAATGAGATAGAAAGCCACTAACTCTGTAGCTGGGGGAGATAGGAGGTCTAATCTCCGAGGCAAAGAATCTTTCTGAACTGGCATACAAATGGGAACTTAACTTTTTGGCCAAAGCACTAGTATCGCAAGCTGAAACAGAGACAAGTGTACAGCCAACCACAGCTTTTCCATTGGGTACACTCGCTGTTTTCATGATGCGGAACCATCCCTGTCTTCGCGACCTGCTAATTGCCCGCATAGTGAAGAAATGCCCATATGTTATTGGGTTCACATGCCCCATAGATTCTGAAGAAGGCCGGAGACGTATGGGCTATAAACGAGTGGAAGATCAAAAATGGGAAGACGATGCCATGTACGCTGAAAGGATGGGTGGCATTGCAATGCTATGGGCAGCCATGACACAGACGGCATTCGGCGCGAACATGACGGCAAGACATCCTTATCCAATTGCACATTCTTGGACATATATCAGCAGAACATTGAACACATCTGTCACAATGCTCACAAATGCACACTTCGTTGTAGCAGGTGCATGGATGGACATTGCGGCCACCAAATTTTTGGAATACTACGGCCTCCAAGCCAAGAAAGCTATCCGATTGGCAGTGAATGATTTTGCACTTTCGCGCAGCAGCGATAACTTTCCAGGCGCACTACGGTTGCGAATTATCGGTGAAAGATGGGAAAAAACGGACTCTATTGGCATAGTCAGGCCCATTGTAGATTAACGTCATCACGTCCACCCGGATCGCTCCGGGATGTCCCATTACTCTTATTAGTTCCGTCTAGTACAGTTTTTAATGATCCACCAGTAAATAACGGCACATACTTAACACAGAGGTTCCAAATGGACACAACTTTTATTTTTCATTACCGCCTAGGTTGAGAGGTATATAGCTCACACAACTTGCCAAAGAGTAGACCCCAACCCTAAATGGTTGGAAATAATTACGTCGATGATGTTCCCCTTTCGCAGTGCCAGTAATCTCTCCTATGCTAACAGCTCAACACTCGCATTCAATCCGTTCATTAGTTGTTCATCGTGCAACAGGTTCGCGTGATATATATATTGTGCGTGTGTACATCATACGGCTTGTATTCCCGTCCTGTAATATCGTTTGGTCTATAGATCCCGATCACTAGTTTTCACTGGGGCTCGCCGCTGGCTGCATGCTGGTAATTTTTCTCGTCAGCGTCGTCACGTTTCATGTTGAATATTCTGCCGATCTGATACCATCGAAGCGCTTAAACATCAAGAAGGTACCCGCCATTTCTTCTCTTTCTCTCCAGCTCTCATCTTTCATTTTTGGTCGGCTGCAGTGACTATAGTAACAGCTTTGGTGAACAGCTCTTCAAACATGCAGAACCAACATTCGGGCCGCGGAGGCTCCAAAGGTGTTCATATTGCCCACAGACGGTCGCCATCCGAACTGACCCCCTTAATGAGTATGCAGACACGTCATTACTGATGTTAGGTTAAGAAGTTTGCTAACTTTATTATAGTCGAACAGCTGGCGCTACAGCAACAAATGGAAATGCTACAGTCACAGCAACAGCAAATATTGGCACAGCAACACCAGTTTGCCCAAGCAGGCTTACTGCACTCTCAGACACCAAACGTTATTCCGAATTTTGGTACATCCCCGCAAGCTCCGTCTTACGCTCAATTTCAAAATGTGAGTGGATCGGGTCCGTCTATGGTTGGATCAGGATCAGGTAATCACAGACGCACTCAGTCATCGGTTGTTGGGCTCCAACCTATGGGTCCGCCATCATTGTCTACAGGCGGAAATGCGTACGAAGTTAACACGCGCGCCAACAGGAACTCGGGGCAAGGTCATACTCGCCGTCACTCACTTGCCTTACCCGAAGCGAAAAGAGCTGCGCAGCTTGCTCAACAACAGAAACAAACAGGCCAGTCTACGTCTTCACATCCTGGTGGATCGTCGGTATCCGCTCCCAGCTTTCACTTCCCGCCGAAGCCATCAAATGACAATAAGCGGCATAGTCGTAACTTGAGTAACTCTGATTTACAAGATGACTCGCGATCCTCGCAAACATCTGGCTACAAGTTTCCTTCAAATCATGTGGATGGGTCTTCTTATAACCAAGACCGGCGATCCAACAGTCATTCTAGATCGAACTCTCGTAATTTCGACGGTGATTGGAGACGTTCTAGTATGCAGCTCCCAGATAACATCCCTACTCAGCAGCAACAACAGCAACAACAGCAACAACAACAGCAGCAACAGCAGCAACAACAGCAGCAACAACAACAGCAACAACCATTTGTACCAGGCCATAGGTCCAGGTCGTCTCTCAATTCTTCGTTCGCTTCTAATTCGTTTTCACAGCCGGGAATTATTCCGCTTTTCCAGCAGCAGCAATTCAATCAGGGATTGCCTCCACCAATGCCTGGACAGCGCACATCGCAGCAATTCAATTTTCCTATTCAACAGGAGTATTCCATGATGCAACCGTCGAACCAGCAGTCACAGCTCCAGAGTCAACAACGGAAGTCTTTGTTTCTGCCTTACCTTCCTCAAGCTTCTATCCCAGATCTAATTGCAGATGGCCGTTTAGTTAGCGGCGTTCTCCGTGTAAACAAGAAGAATCGCTCGGACGCATATGTATCTACTGACGGTCTTTTGGATGCGGATATATATATATGCGGATCTAAAGATCGTAACCGCGCTCTCGAGGGCGACATTGTCGCGGTGGAACTTCTCACCGTAGACGAAGTTTGGGGTTCTAAACGAGAGAAAGAAGAGAAGAAGAAAAGAAAGGAGGGCGAAGAAAACAATTCTCCAGGCATACAAAGACGTGGTAGTCTCCGGACTCGCCCAATTCAGAAAAAAAATGACGACGTGGAAGTGGAAGGTCAGGGCTTACTGCTCTCGGAAGAGGACGAGATCAGTGACGAAAGCAAGCCGTTGTACGCTGGACATGTTGTGGCAATTATAGAGAGAACACCTGGTCAAGTTTACAGTGGAACACTTGGACTCCTACGACCGTCATCACAGGCTGCGAAGGAAAAGCAGGATAAAGATGGACACGACACGTCTAAAAATGACAAGCCGAAGATTGTATGGTTCAAGCCTACAGACAAGCGTGTACCACTTATAGCTATACCCACTGAGCAAGCTCCTCGTGATTTTGTAGAAAATCATGAAAAGTATGCGAATGTACTTTTTGTGGCATCGATTAAGCGATGGCCTATCACATCTTTACATCCGTTTGGTATGCTCATTGAGTCACTTGGCCCAGTCGGAGATGGCAAAGTCGAGATCAATGCAATTTTGCGCGATAATAACTTTATGAACGATGTGTTTTCTGAGTCTGTTCTGATCAATGCCAGGAGTATTTCATTCGATCCGTCCGACGACGCGGGCCGTCGAGTATTTACAGAGGCACCGTTTGCGTTGCAACTCGGCAGTACAGAATTTTCAGAACAAGCGGTACACGTCAGTCGTGTGACTTCGAATGCTGCACGGATTGGTGTACACATTGCAGACGTGAGCCACTTTATCCAACCGAACTCTCAGATCGATCGCGAAGCCCGGAGCCGTGCGACGTCCGTTTTCATGATGAAGAAAACCGTGCCGATGTTGCCAGAAAAACTTACAGAGGAAATAATGTCGTTTGTACCCGGTCAACGGCGATATGCTATAAGCGTGGTGTTTGAGGTTAACCTTTCGACCTTTGACGTTTCGAACCTGTGGCTTGGCAAGAGCGTCGTCACTGCATCATCGTTGCTGAAAACGAAGGATATACTGTCATTGCTCGCAAAAGAAGAGTCGGATCATCCTGCGTTTGGCGATCTACAGCTGATAAGTCAAATCTCACGCGAGTTCCGAAAGCGTAGGTTGAACTCCAGCACAGCCGATCTCCCGTTTATGCATCTGCTGGATCAACTTGAGGACGAGAATGTGCCTGTGGAAACCAACATTTATGAACGCGAGGCATCCTCTCCTGCCTTCCAGGAAATTTTTGTGAAGGTCAATTCGATTGTTGCTAGTGTCCTTTCTCAACGCTTAGGTGAGAAAGCTTTCTTGAGACGTCATCAGATGCCTATTCCTCAACGACTGAATTCTTTTGTCGAGAAGATGTCTCAGCTTGGATACGATATTGACGCATCATCAAGTGCAAAACTTCAGAACAGTTTGTTCAGAGTCGGCGATTCGGATACTTTAAAAGGGCTGGAAACGCTTTTGCTAAAATCGTTTACAAGGGCCAGGTACTATGTTGCCAAACATGTCGAGAAAAGTGAACGGGCACACTATTTACTTAACTCTCCTGTCTATACGCATTTCACTTCTCCACTGCGTCGTTATGCGGACATTGTCGTTCACCGACAACTTGAACATGTTCTAACTAACCGTGAGTACAGTCTTTTTAAGCTTTTGAAATTAACTTTCCTAAATTAGTAGGTGAATATTCTGTTGAGATAGACACCCTATCGCGCTTGGCCGATCATTGTAATGACCGTAAAAATGCTGCTAAGACCGCTCAGGATCAATCTGTACACCTATTTCTTTGTGAAGTTATTAACAGCTTATCGTCTACCACAGGCCAGCTTATTCGAGACTCGATTGTAATCAACGTATATGAGTCAGCTTTCGATGTGCTCATCCCCAAATTCGGTGTGGAAAAAAGGGTTCATGGCGATCAATTGCCTTTGATGAAGGCTGAATTCGACAAGAACTCCAGATTATTGGAACTATTCTGGGAGAAAAATGTTGATCCTGCTACTTATGTCCCGGAAGACGAGAAGGAGCGTGGTGAGTACGGTGGCGGTAGTATTCATCGTGCATCCAGTTTCAAGGCAGCAGCGGCTCAGGATAAAGAGGACATTCGTCAAAAGATGGTTGAAATTGCGTCTTTATCGGTAGAAGATGAGTCTACTTTGCTTTCTGGTGACGGTCTGGGCTCGACGAATATAGAGGGAGGCATCGCATCAAAGAGTCTCCCTCCTTCGCCGACGAAACGATCTCCGTCCTACGGCAGCGACACGCCACATAGGACCGTGTCGTTAACCAAGATCAACTCTATCAGTGGTGAAGACACGCCTCCAAACCCCCTAGATGCTTATTTGGGAGATGTAATCACAAGGGTAGAGGGCAATGACTATATCCAAGAGATTCGTGAATTGCAACATGTTCCGGTACTATTACGTGCGGAGGTAGGCAAAAGTTTGCCTTGCTTAACTGTTCGCACGCTGAATCCGTTCGCAACATGAATCAACAGTATCATTTGTGAGGATTCATACTGTGCGATAATACAATACAGTTTGACTTTGATATTTCAACTTCTGTGCTCTAAAGAGATTCTGCTTCAATTATTAATGAATTGGCGCTATAAGTACTGCTCCAATGCATATGACGATAGCAACGTTATTTTTGCTTTCTTAATTCTGAAATGAACAAAACCGCTTGTGCCCACCCGGCAAAGGGGCCCCACATATCTCTTAAATAGTCGCCAATCTCATCATACATAGCTCGTGATAAGGTTTTGACTTTTTGCGCGTTACGAATCCTACTTTTGAACGCATATCGACGTTGAATGATACTAAACATATGAGTATCGATCGGAACGGCATTGTTGCAATCGAATCCCATTAGGGCCTACGTTTTAACATCCTGTAACACGGCCATACATTTTTGAACTTACCACACAATCAGCAACTTTGGGGCCAACACCAGTAAAATCCAGTAGAAATTCACGCACGATGTCGTACGGTTGGCCTCTCAACTCCTCGAAATCGTGACCCGCGTCGAGCCATTGCTGGGCTTTGGTGGCAGATGCGTAAATGTAAGGTGCCCTATAACCAAAGCCAAGCTCACGGAGCTTCTTGACTACTGACGGCTGAGTCAGAGATATTGGTCTCGGGAAAGTGTAGTACTCGGTCCCGTTATACGTTGCAATATATGAACCATAGGTCTTGGAGATGTTGTAGATCTAATTGTTAGAGTTAAATCGATAAGAAAGATAACTAGAGGACCTTACCATTTGCTCGATACGCTTTATGTTATTGTTACTGCTGCAGATGAAGCTTATTAAAGTTTCCCATGGATCTTGTCGAAGCATTCTTATCCCGCCAAATTCGCGACTGATAGATTTGAAGTAAATATCTCGACTCGAGAATTCACAATATAGGTCTGATAAGTTGATATGCATATTAAAATAGTCTCGCAAGACCAGATCAAAACTCATCAGATCAGAGACTGACGACAAATTTAAGCCTTCGTCGGTCTTTACTGTGAAGTACTCGATATGTTCCGGTCTTTGATTAAGTATGACCACACGATCTGAAATGACCGACACCCTAGTATAAGTATATTCCCCTGCAAAACATATGTGTGTAAGTGAAACAAACCATTCAGAATCATGCTTTTTCCATCTAAAAACTATATAAGCACGCTGCAGAAGGTGTCGACTATAGTAGACCAAACTCACTTGAATGACTGCCCACTCGGAAGTACTGTATCGAGGCACAATTCCTGTGATGATATGTGAGATAAAGGCGCCAAGACACCTTGACTAAGAAAACTTGCCTTTATCGGGATCTCAAGTATCTTCCAAGGCCCCTTTACAGTCATTTTGACAAATTTTCGCTTGCTGTCGTTGGATTAGAGATCATCAATGTTCGAACAAATGGTAAAATTGGTACCCCTGGTTTGGCGGCCAAATCATCGAGATACCAGGCCATTTGAAACGCCGCAGTCAACAATGTAGGAGCTTTATTGTTAACCGAGAATCTCATTCTATAGCAGGATGCTATAAATCATCTACCGTAACTTTTTATGCTAGCCTTTGGTTCTTGTATTGTCGCAAGATCTCGCCGGCTTCGTTCCTTTGACAATCGACATTATTGCTATCTAGTACTCGTGTCATGCTCCGTAATAATAGACACTTCGTAACATATCACGAATCTACAGCAGTAAGTCGTATGATTTACCTAAAGAGATCTATTGAAGACAGTAGCACCCAGTACTCTATAATTCTGGAATATACATGGAGTCATCCACATTGTTTTTCAGAAGAAGTCGAATGTGGTAGAATTGTAATCAAACGAGAATCCTGGGGCAGCAAATGAATTATAAAAAGTATCAGCTGAATTAGCAACTAGTAGAAGCTCATCCGGCCACGTATGATCCTCTACTCGCGCGCTCTCGTTATAAACTGGAGACGAGCTAGTGCCTGTGCTTGTACTTGACTGACTAAGCACCTTTGCGGAAGGATCAGCCTGTTCAGGAGACAGACAAGGCTCAATGAGTGGCTTTGATTTTAAGCCAACAACAAAGTCTCGAGTCTTAACGATACCTTCCCATTGAGCCCGGGTATACGGTGTACCATGACCAAAACCAAGCTCGGCCGTTCGTGCAATAAAATCATCCACCAATTTGATTTTGGCCGTGTCGACTGGCGCTAACGAAATATGTCTGAGAATTGTCAAGATTGCGTGAAATTGATGCGTCACCTTGATCGACCAAAGATATCCTGAACAGAGAGGTAACGAAACGGCCAGTAAAAAGTTTTCCAGTACTTTGACAGCAATACTGGCCTCTGACAAGTCATCATTCAGAAGATCAACGTCTAGGTGACGATGACGCAGAATCATTCTGCACTTGAATTCAATGGTCTCAAGCATGTACATTGTAAACTTTTTGAATCGGTCAAGGTCATCAGGGCTGGAATCGCCCGTAGATTTGTAGTACTTGATATCTTCGTATACCTTAATAGCCTCTAATTTAGATACGTTTAGCTCTTTGAACGAATCAGTCAGCTCTGAAAGCTCTTCCGAACTCGGTCTATCAACATTTGAAATTAAGCTTACTGCCAGCAGCAGGAACCGTGAATGTGCAAATCTGGCATTCCTGAAGGCGCTGTGAGCTTTTTCTTCGCCGCGACGACCGTAGACGCCAGGCGATTTGACGTCGTGCTGTGCCGGTTTGATACACGGTGGCGAACCAGACTTCAATGAGCATATAACGTCTAAATGGACTATATGCCACCATAAAGACCGTCGGGATACAATCTCATGATCCTTAAATGCCACTTCTTTGAACTGAGCTGGATCGCGGTGAAGACCTATGTGCTGAGCTAGTCTCACTAGAACGGATACACGTGCAGCCGTTTCAATGAGATGCCCGCTTTTAAAGCCAATGGCTTGCAGAGTAGCACACGTAATGACGCACATGTTAACAGTCCCTGAAGGGTAGTCAAATAGTCGGAGTGCTTCCCGAGCAGTAATCTCGTGGCGAACAACAACCTCATCGTAGTCTTGGTTGGGATTACCGTATTGGATGTCGTCATAAATAGAGACACAAGCGACGTACATCATCGAAAAAAGTAGGCAGACAAATTGGCGATCACAGAGACGACTTTGCCAGAACTCGTTGTATTTGGCCATAAACGTTTCTCGGTCAACAACACCAACAAAAGGATGAACAGCATAAAAATATCTTACGATAAATCCATCAACCGAGACTTTATCTGCTAAGTGCGTTTTGAGAAACTCGGTTAGTTTTTTATCTTCTGCCGTGTTCAACCTCTCGTGATCTCTGCTCCTCGTTCCCGGGCCGCCAATCCGTTCTAGATTTACTCGTTGCTTGTCAAATTAGCTTAAAAGAGTTTATAGAGATAATCAAAATCAACTTACCTCTTTGAAAAAGGACGAGAATGAAGAACAGCTTACGTAACGGGAATCACCAGTTTCTTCATCAAAGGCTAAATACCCACTATCCTCG
This sequence comes from Myxozyma nipponensis, assembly GCA_030580395.1. Classification (NCBI taxonomy): domain Eukaryota; kingdom Fungi; phylum Ascomycota; class Lipomycetes; order Lipomycetales; family Lipomycetaceae; genus Myxozyma; species Myxozyma nipponensis. Next base: position 30,900 of record JAKTSU010000021.1, read on the forward strand.
TTTGTATCAGCATCTGTCGCAGGCTTGTGCTTCGATGTCTTTTGCCTTTTCGGCGAACTATCACGATGTTTACCATTCTCATCGCCATACTCTTCAATATATCGACAATCGCGGCCTCGTTTTGCACAATTCCCACACACCGGCCTGACGCGATCGCACTTTACTCTACGATCAAAACAAGTTCTGCAGACAGTGATTTGGCGATCCCGCTTAGGCCTTGTATTGATAGATAACTGAAATTGGGACTGCATCTTTCTTACTAGATCATCACCATTGTCTTTATCGTCCTCGCCCCCAAATTCGCGCACGCCACTCCGTATCGCCGTCGTTACTAAAAACGGTCCCCGAAAGGACGCGACGATATAGGCAAAATCTGTAACCCTAATCCCCGATACTCTAGAGAACGCTTGGCGGAGGCGGCTTGTGTACCGATGCCCTGAACTCCGGGGAAGCATTCCTACCCCACGAAATTCTATCAACAGCCATAATTCAGTTGCCACAACATTCCTGCTTCCTTAGAGTAATGCTTGATGAGCTTCCCACGAAAGAGAGCCTCGGTAGCCTGCGACTACTGTCGACACAAGTGAGTCAATATGGGTTTCTCTTAGCTGGAAGTGGATTGGACAAATATCACTGACGACAATAGGAAACGCAGATGTGATGGCCGACGTCCGACGTGTGCGAACTGTGAAGAATCGCATGCTGAATGTGTATATCAGGAGCTCCCCTCTCAGAGGTGCGTATATTCAAGAATGCCATACGATAAGTGTACTAATTTTGGAGATATGATTCACACAACGCGGCACTCGCCGAACGGCTTGAGAATATCGAACAGCTGCTTTCTCGGCATGACAAAACGCTGTTGGCATTAATTGGCTCTATTACAAACAGGCCGTCACCGTCAGGATCTGTTGTAACAGTAAATACGGCTGAATGGATTCCACGACCTCGACTGCCTTCCGCAGACGACTTGTCCGAACCCGATGCGCCGTTGCCACCGCTGACGATCCCGACTCGTCATCATACATCCGCAATCAGTTTATTATCAATGCCAGAAATTGAGGCTTTTTTGGGAGTTTATCCTATGTCCTACTTCTACGATGCAGAAGCTAAACGAGTGCCTCCGGTGCCATTGAACGATATAATACTGCCAGTCCTTGACCGTGCCGAGACAGAAGCGCTGATCCGGTCGTTTATTGCGAACGTGTACCCGCACCATCCGATACTGCATTTCGAGCATTTTTTGAAGCTTTACAACAATGCGCTGGTGAACGGGCTAACCGACTCACTCGAGAGTGCGCTGGTAATGATTGTTCTTGCTCTCGGCTCAGTTTCCCAGGCTTCTCCGCAGCAAATTTGTCGAACGAATGCGCCGGCAGGAAAAGAGTATTTCTCTCCGGCATTTAATATTGTCAATAGCGCAGACTTTCTTAGTTTTGGGAATAGTAACAAGTCACTTATTGCATTAGCTCAAGTTTTGGCCGCTATCTATCTGTCTTACGTCGTGCGCCCCCTCAATAGTTGGAAGCTTGTGCATTCGGCGTCGACCAATGTGCAGATCGATTTAATGAGAGTGAGCACAGAGAAAGCGTACCCAGACATTGAGGTAAGACTTTTTTGGAGCTGCTTCTTGACCGAATGTGATCGTCTGGCCGAGTTTGAACTGCCACGATCAGGAATTGAGACGCTGGTCGACGATATGGCATTGCCTAGTTTTTCGTACGGTCCAGACGAACCGGCGATAATATACTTTATGGCAGAGATTTCAATTCGGAGGCTATTAAATCGAATCCACAACTCTTTGTACAGCCAGAAATCAGCCAGGAGTATTCCTAACTTGTTGAAGATATGCGACGAGCTAAATCGTCAGCTCGAATTGTGGCATGAGTCGATTCCCGAACCAATCAAACCCCGATTAAACACCGTCATGGAGTCTGCTAAGCAGAACGATAGGGAAGTAATTTTGCGGATCCGATACTACGCGGCAAGACATATCATCTTCCGGCCGTTCATCCTACATTTGGTCGAGAACCCTGGCCAGGATCTTGGCCCGTATCAAGACCGAGTGCTGGAAAATTGCCTGAAATGCATAGGATCAATCGGGGATTATATTCGAAATACGCGACATATCTTGAAAAAGCCATCGCCATATACGTGGACGTTTTCCATGTCGAGTCTTGGGGCCATGGTGGTCTACTTTGCTGCGTCAAAATGCTGCGGACCGCATCACATACTGGTGCAGGCCGACTTTGAGGAGTTGGTGCAAGTCGCTATTGAGAACATCCAACCATGGAGCTCTTCAGATGGTAGCATTGCGCAAGTGTTGCATGTTTTGAAAGCTATTCAATCGAGTATTTGATAAATATATATATCTAGATCTTGGTTAGAGTTTTTTTATACACATACCACACATCGCCGTGACGTCTCCCTACACGTAGCAACTACTTTGTTTTGACTGTAGGCTTTCTCATTTTCGGTGCCCCCCTGCCCGCCCAACATCTCTGGCAAGCCGGCACGGACCAGATGAAATTCTAAACTGTGTTTAATTTGGCACAACACGCGGGGCCTGCGTGGCACAAACAATGATTACTTTCGTGAGTAAGATGGCTGAGATTAGTTTCGAATAAACAGAAATCTGCGGTCATGCATGCCATGCTATGGCAAGCGCACGCGTGCGCGCGGCTTTTTTTTCGCGAAGGCCGCCCCTGAAGTGACCTGCGCACTGACTTCATGGCCGCCGATGGCGAGGAGCATGGACGACTTGGCGGATTCCGGAGCCGGGGATCGGTAAAACATTCCAAGATGGCCAAGATGGCCAAGATGGCCGGTATCTGTCGAGTTGGAGGAAGACCCAATGGTTGATATCGGCTACCGGGAGAGCTGGTGGGCGATTTCGGCAGTCTATACGTAACCTGATATTCCCAACTTTGCCGGTACCGTCCGTGTGGCATGCCAAATTGAAGGATACAGAAAAACTGCAGTAACGAAAACATTGACTCCTGTTGCCACCCAGCGGCTATACCTTCACATTCAATACCCTTTTGGTGCAGCCACTGCTGCGTGTGTGCGAACGCCGCGTGCATTTTGAGGCAAGGTCTGGCGACCGGGCCCATGCTTGGTGCATATGGGTAAGTCGGCGCTATCTTATCTTTATCGCGTTGTTCACCAGCCCAGGCCTCGCAGAGGCTGTAAGTAAACCAAACAACGTGTTTCAGAAGAGCCCAAAAATCTGCCTACTTCAATTGGGTCTCTGCTCTTTTGGCCTGCGACCGAAACGACCGAGAGCGCTTGTCGTGACGCCATACAGCTTTTGCAGCCGTTCTGACAAACAAGACCTGCAGGATCGGCCGTAATCAAAATTGGGTTTAAGGCCGGCTCATTCCCCGTGTTGGTAGAGAGAAATGTTTTGGCAATAAGACTTAATTAAGGCCCCCCCCCCTTGTCTGATTGGGTGAGTGAAAGTGTGGCTGGCGGGTATGCATCCCGTCGCGTGAAACTGCCCCCAGCACAATGCCATATCTGTCAAATCTCGAGGACTACACGTGAGCGCTGCGGAACCTTGTCGACCGGGTCCCAATGGCCCCAACCTTAAGTGGTAGCACTGGGGGGTGTTGGGAATTCGACCAAGTCTTTAGGACATATGGTTGATTATGGTGAAGTCTTTCTTGGCAGGTTAGGGCATCTCATTCGGGGGTGACCTTACAGAGGAGAAGTGCTGCTGCAGCACCTCCTATTCTTATCCTTCTTATATTCTTTCTTTTCTTTAAGAGAAAGCACCAGGTACTGTCCTTCTAGCATATTGATTGCTGGCAGCCCTCTTCCAACGAACACAGGCGTTATTTTGAAAGAGCACTTATTTATTTATATTAGTGGTTGAATTAATTGTACTATCGTATTTGATTACATAGTGTCACCACTTGCTCGGTCTGTTTAGAAATGCCCAATAAGTAGAGTGTGAGCGTTAAACCCTGAAAGCTGCATCGCCAACAGCGGGGAGGCATCGCGTGTTGTGATAGTCGATGGATTAATTAGAGGCGGATTATTACGATGAATAGATATAACGATCTTTTAAATGACTAAACACCAGAACTATTTTACATATGACATAAAAAAAACCATGAGCAATGAATGAGAAAATGTTGTATGCTTGAAGTTATGAACAGGTCACCATGCAATCGAGCAGATTTCGCGCTTTGACGTGAATCGATGCGCTCTCTGCATCACGTAGACCGAGATTTATCATCAGCGTATCGTCGAGCCAGCCGTGGTAGTATTTGTTGACGAGCTTATTCTTGTAAGGGATTCTAGACCCCAGCTCGGCGTCCGAAACCGAGTCCTCAAATTGTTGCGACGGGAAAGAAGAAGAAGAAGGAGGAGGAGGAGGAGGAGGAGGAGAAAAAGGTGCTTTAGCAGATGGTTCAGAAGGTTCAGAAGGCGGAGGGAATTGCCTTCGCAATCTTGTTTTCGCCAGCACCACTCTGTCATCGGTAGGCTGAGACAGCGTCTCTTCCGACCTGCCAGGGAGTTGGCTAAAATCAAGACTGTCCCAAACTTCTTTGCCACCGTGCTTTGAATCCGACCATGGTTCGTGGGTTCGAAAATTGGGATGATCCCAAGCCATGGATACGGTGTAGATCATATGACGGCTGTCAGTGCCAGCGTACATGATACCGTTTGTTCGACCGATGATGTTGAACGGTGCGGTTGTGTTCATGACAATGACGTAGCGTTTGTAGAATAATTCGTAAATATGCTTGTACTTCATATGCATAATCTGGATGATGACGGTGTTGTGGATTGTCGGGATGCATGGGAAGTCACATAGCGTGACTCGCAGTGAGTTGGTGGCCTGGTGGATGTCGTTGGCGGACATGGCAGTTTTCTTGAGATCCTGTTTGAGGTCGGTGATGCAGGCTGGTGCCGACCGAGGATTGGCGATGTTGACGAGATTCTTGGTGTCGCCGTACGGCACGTCCATTAGCGACACCGATCGTTGCTCGGTGTCGTGCTGCACGTATGCCACGTCGTTCTCGTCGTACATTGTGAACCAGTTCTTTTCGACTTCTTGCAGATCAGGACGGGTCATTTCCGTGAGTTTTTTGTATCGGATTGGCACATTATTGATGGCCATTTTCTTGCCGAGGTCTGGAATGTAGGCGCGCAAGTCGACGATCCATTGATGCAGGCAGTTGTGAACACCATTGGTGCCAACAATCATCAGCGGCTCGCCCAGCGGAGAGAAAAACACCCGAGGGTCGGCATGGCCCTGCTTGTCGGCCAGGTAGGGATGGGAAACGCACAAACCTTTCGGAGTGGGTTTTTCCGGAAGCCTCAGCTTGTAGGACTTGCCGTTCACGCATTGCAGCGCCTTGCGGCCGATCACCGGCGACCTCATCCATTTCATGTCGCAGTACACCAGCTCATGATGGTACAACAGCACCCGCGGCGAGGCTCTGCCGATGCCAAAGTAGGGATATTTTGAACCATTTGGATACGGCAGCATGTTTGGGTTGAATTTGCGTGACTTGATGGCATGTTCACCAAAATACATGGTGGCAACCACGCCGTCCGGCGTGGACTCGGACACCAGGAAGTTGGAATGGCCGGCGGGCTCGCTGGCGCACCACGCCAGCTGCTGCAGCGGATTTGCGGACGCCTGCAGGAGCTTGTTTTGCGACCATTGCTGGGTCAGATCTTTGAGTACGAGTTCCTTCTCCAGCTGGAGCTTGAGCTGTTCTTCCGATAGCTGAGGTTCGACAGGTTCCGGCTCCGACGGTGATGCTTGGGCCTGGTCTGTTAGCGACGACGACAGCGACGGATAGTCAGTGAACACGGAGACTGCGTAGTCGAAAATGCTGATGAGAGTGACGATGAGGGCTGCCCAAGCAAGGACGCGGACACACCTCTGCAGGTTGAACATCGTCACCTTCATAATTTCATGAGACCACTCCCTCCGGACAAACGTTAGTGTGATCACGGCAGGGCAGGCAGGCGAGAGGAGATCAGATCAGAGCAGGTCAGAACAAATCCAGGCAGAGCAAAACGCAAGGCCACGAGTGCGAGCGTCCGCGGTGGTATATACACCTATATATATATATATATATGTATATATATATATATGTCTATATATATGGTATCTCGTTTAGGGGATAGGGGGGGGGAGTAAAATTGTCGGCACGGGTAGCGGTGAAAGGAGCTGTGCGTGCCCATGCAGAAACTAAGCTCGTATCAGATAAAATGAATCGCAATTGGGCGTAAACGGGCAACCGACGGCACGACGACAAAAAAAACTGGCCAGGACAACGTTGCCGAACAGAACACCACCGGCGACGGGGGGTCCGCCGTAGTTAGATTAACCAACGGGGCAGCCAGACCGGGGGGGGGGGGGGGGGGGAAATGCTGGAGGGCGTCAAAGCCGATAGAATCGGTTTTTTTGTTGCTGCAGGGCGATGGATTAACTCGCGAATGGCGCAAACTCACAGCAGTAAGCAGTGGGAAGGTAATTAGTAAACCACCAGCAAAACCAACAACATTATGCTGAACAAGCAACTGCCAGCTCTGCAGCAGGCAGGGTGGGTGGGTACCCTGCAGAGCAGCGGCGGCCTGACTGGTGCCGTTCAAGCAAGCTGGATCTAGCTTAGCTGCATGTGTTGCAACACGAACAAGCCACAATAAACGGACGACTCTTAGTGCTGTGCTGGCTTGGGCTGCCCTCGACGCTCGCTCAGCTCCCAAAAACCACACCGGTGAGATCCCGCCGCTCAACCCCCGGTGCAAAACGTGTTTTGAGCGCGTGGGGTGGCGTGGCAGCCGCTCCTTCGTGCGCAGTTAGCCACAAAGCAGCAGCAGCAGCAGCAGCAGCACGAAGCGCGCAACGCGCATGTGTGCCAGCCACAGCACCAAAAAAACGCAAGCCGGGTAAACCTCCCCCTCAACCCTCTGCAAAACGGGTTTTGCCGCGGTGACAGTGCACGCCAAAAATCACTGAACGAGCAGTGCGTTTGCTGCAGACTGGCGGCAGCAGCAGCAGCAGCAGCAGCAGAAGAGAGGAACTCGAAACACCAGCCCGGGCAGGAAAAAGCAAACAGGAAAAGAGAGCATACGATAATTATTATTATTATCCTCATATTAAACGTCTATATAAAAAACGAGGTTATGACTGATGATGATGATGATGATGATGATGATGATGATGATGATGATAATGATGATGATGATAATGATGATGATGATAATGATGATGGCAGTTACCCAATCCGCGTTTTGAGAGTTCCGGGAGCGAGGAGCAACCAAAAAAAGCTTGTATGCTGCTGGCATATGACAGCGCACGATTACGGTTTCGTGGAAGATGTCGGAGCAGCATACTCTAGGTAACTTCTTCTTCTACAGCCGCACCTTACGCTCTAAATGCTACAGATTATCCGCCTGCACTCATGGCTCCGAGACCTCGCTTTGCTCAGCAGCTGCCTGCCCATGCACGGCAGCATGGGCTAGACAACTATTTCCGGACCAGACTTGCACCGCCGCCCCGTCATGGCATATCTTTCCCCTCAAACAACAACAACAACTACTACTACTACTACTACTACAACGACTAGAGAAACGAAATGACGCTCTGATCACTTTGTTGAACACACCATCTGGTCGACTTCTGTAGAACGAAGCTTCCCGGTCCGGACCGACTACTACGAAGTACTCTCAATTGCGGCCACAACCCGGACGTAACCAACTCTCTGGCGCCGTTCGCTACCCGCTAATTAGCTTCTACAAAGAGTGAACGAACCCGGGGGCCATGGAAAAAAAAAACAGACAGGGATTCAAATTAAATCGGCAGGGACCGGGGGACTAGGCACGGACACGCAAGACAGGCTCGCGGCTTCCAATGACTTAAATTACACGCACACACCCCCTATTCATTCAAATGCCGATACAATTTAAATTAAGAATGAAAATAGATTATAAAAAAATTTTCAAATATAAATAAACCAACTATGCGCACGATGGACGAAATCAACACGCCTTGATGCATTGCAGAAGGTCCCGTGCTTTGGTGTTCATCACCGCGCTCTCCGCGTCACGAAGTCCCAGCGAAATCACTATCGAGTCGTCCAGCCAGCCGTGGATGTACTTGTTCACCAGCCCGTTCTTGGCCGACCGCTTCGCCAGCTGCTCCTTGATCTGCCAATCCTCCTCGTCAGTGCTTCTCTTGCGTTTTGATTCTGCCACTAGCTGCTGCGGTGGCTGTTGCTGCTGCAGTTGCTGCGCAAACGATTCCTTCATCTCGCGCTCCTCTAATGCATCCCATACCTTTTTCCCACCATGCTTGGCATCACTCCATTCTTCCCGGATATCTGACTGATGGTCCCAAGCCATCGATACCGTATACACCATATCTAGCGCATCAACCCCGGCATACATGATGTTGTTCGTCCTGCCGACGATGTCGAACGGCGCCGTCACGTTCATCAGCACCACGTACCGCTTGTAGTAGAGCTCCATGTGGTCCTTGTACTTGACATGGATGATCTCCATGTTCACCGTGTTGTGGATCGTGGGAATGCACGGGAACCGGCACAGCGTCACCCGCAGCGAGTTCGTAGCCTGGTGAATGTCGTTGGCAACATCACTATTACGGCCGTTGCGTTTGGAGTAATCCCGCTTCAGCTCGGCAATGCAGCTCGGCAATGGCTTCACATTCACCTTCTCTGATGTCTCTCCTGACCGCGGTCCTGCCGCCAGCGCTTTCATCTTCTTCAGCTTTGGCTGCAGTATGGCCGGAGCGGACGCCATTTTGGAGATCGACCGCCGTTCCATGTCGTGATGTATATAATCCACATCGTTCTCGTCCCACATCATAAACCAGTTCTTCTCTATCTCATTAAGTTTTTCCTTCGTCAGCTCCGTCAACGTCGGGTACCGAATCGGCACATGCAAGATCTTCATTTTCGACGCCAGGTTGGGCACCACCATTCGCAGGTCAATGATCCACTGATGCAGACAGTTGTGCACGCCGTTGGTGCCGACGATCATCAACGGCTCGCCCAGCGGTGATCTGAAGATCCGGGGGTCGGGATGGCCCTGGTGCATGCTCATGTACGGTATTTTCTTGCAGTAACCCTTGGGCGTGGGCCAGCCTTTAAACTTCATCGTGGTGGATTTGCCGTTCGCGCACCGTAGTTGCTTGCGCTCAATCACGGGCGTAAACACCCAGTCCATGTCACAGAAGTCGATTTCATGTCGCAGCAGCTTGCCATGGGTCCGGCTGGCCCGCATGATTCCGAAATATGCGTACCGGGACCCCCGTGGGTACGGCAGCAAGCTGGGGTTATACTTGTGGGGCCCCCAGAATTCTGTCTGGATGTGGCCGATAACGCCGTCGGGCGTGACTGTCGACACCAGCGTGTTGGAATGGCCAGTGCCCTTGTGGTCGCTGATATCACAGAACGCTAAAGCTTTGAGTGGATTTGACATTGCCTGCAGCTTGCGGTCGGTCAGGTACTGCTGCTTCAACTGTTTCCATTCCTTGTCTCTTGCTATTTTCTGAGGATCACGCTTGGGCACTACTACTACCGGCACCTGTTGCTGCAGATACTGATTCGGCCGGAAGTACCTCTGCATCCGACCTGATAAAGACGCGAAAGTCTGGTTGACGGTCTCGTTACGGAGCCCATTATGGCGTCTGGCCAGCAGCGAGAACGACGCCGACAGCAAGATGACCACCAGTAGAAGCAGTATTAGTCGAGGAAATCGCTTTCCTACACTTAAGAAGCTCATCCTTGACCGGTCTCACCCTTTTCCTCTCTAGTCAAACCAGACCAAGGAACTAAGATCACACCGAAAACAAAGAGGTTGAGAGACACCGTGGCAGTCTTTATATTTCTACTTCCCAAAACTGTAAACCTGGGGGGGGGGAGGCGAAACGCGAGAGCATCATCATCACCGCCATCACCGGCACGCTAGCTACTAATTCAAGCAGGGCGTCTCAATCCTGTCACTTTTAGCATGGTGCTGGCGGAGGGGGGGAGGGCCATCATCATCGCAGGGGCATAAAAAGAGTATGTCTCCAATTCGGCAGTTTAGCAGCACACGTACCGTTTACAGCCGGAAACTGTGCTCGACCGATTGATTGATTGATTGATTGCTGCAGTGGGCTGCTGCAGTGGGCTGCTGCAGTGGGCTGCTGCGTGCGCTGCGCTGCGCATGCATGCACACGCACCACCACCACACCACCACCACCACCACAACCTTTCAAGCTTAACTCTCTGTCAATCGTACAATCAGTCTCTTGGCCAACCTTGCTTCTAAGTTAACCAGCCGAAAACCCAGCCCAGCCGATCGGAGGCGCCACTGAACCAAGCCCGACCTGCCAGCCGCGGGCTGGCTCGCTGCTGCTGGCAGCAAAAAAACAGACTTTTTGATTTTCATCTTGTCGTCCGTCACCGGGGTGGACCGGTAGCTACCCTTTTCGCCCCCTATCACCCTACAACAGGCAAAAAGCGTTAAGTTAGCCCATCTAATCCGCCGGCCGGTGAATCTTACCTTCCGACTAGTGATGGGTGAGCTACGCTGCCGTTAAACATCAGTTCTCTTGTCACGGGGGGAGGGAGTGTGATTTGCCTCTTGGTTTTGCCTTGACGTGCGTGGTTTTGCGTTCAATCGAGCTCGTTCGGGCTCCATCTGGCAGCGGGTGCACGAGCTCGTGTCAGGTCAGGTCATTTTTGAAATTTTTTTTTTTTTTTGGTTGTTGGGCGTATCTAGTAGCGTCTGTCTGACATCCGGCTGGTGGTGGTGCTGCTCATGCCGACCCGATGATGCCGCTGCTGACTATGATGATGGCATTTGTGCTGCAGCAAACGCCGCATTTCCAATCTGTCCCTTCTCGTTCCCCCTTCTTCATCGTCGTCTTCTTCTCTTTCTTCTTCTTCGCCTGTAGTAGGCGTGCAGCAGCATTCAGGGGCGGTCCCCGGTCAACCCAATTTTAGGCGGCCTCGTGTGCCACTGGTTAACTTACTACTTCACGCTGTTTTGGCGACGGTTGCGCTTCTGCTGCTGCTGCTGCTGCTGCTGCTGCTGCGTCGTCGTTGCCCGTCTCTCGTCTCGGCAGCGCGAGGCCTGCAGCAGTAGTAAGCAACAGCAGTCAGCGGCAGCGACTAGTCCTAATCTACTCCACAGTAGCTGCTGCAGCAGCTGCTGCAGCAGTGCCGCTGTCTTCATTTCCCTTCGTTTCATTCCTCTTCATTTTATTCTGTTTCAACAATTAGTTTGCCAGTGTAAAAACCACTTTAGCAAATTACCTGCAATCTTCCCACAACACCCTCCCCGCCCATCAAAACTCATTTCTCTCTCTCTGCCCAACCCGTTGTTCTGCTCACACACCGTTCTGCCGTCCGAGAATTGCCACCCAGGCCAGCCGCCGGAAGAACCCAACCGCAGCATGTTCGAGGACGACTTAAGTTACCGTCGGCCGGGATGGACTTTTGCGCGTAGCATCATTGCTTATTAAAATAGAGCCCACCAACGCCCATTCACGACACTGAACTTCAAGGCAGAGACTACTAGCAGAGCAGCCATACAGGACGCTCGATTCTCGATGCTTGTTGACAGTGTGCCATTGGCTCCGTCGTAACCCGCTCGATCTGCTCGGATAGGCGCCAATTGACACCCCGAGTGTTTTTGGTTGGCTATTTTTACTGTGGCTGTATTCCTTGGATACGCAATTCGTGCCGTCAGCACTGCTGCCTGCTAAACCCGCCTATCAGACATGCGCCGGCGGAGCCCCCCACCATTCTCCAATCCTAAGTTGCCGAGTCCACCCGCACCCACAACAACCACCACCACCACAACACACACTGCAGCGACCGCTTCTATTCTGCGCCGGCCACGATCATGCGCTCCCCTCAATTGAATCTGATACGCTGCTCCGTCTCTACGTTCTATTCCATCAGCACTGTAGGTCATCGCCTGGTAAAACTCGATTGCTCTGTTGGGTCGCAAGCAGCAGCGTCCGTCGGTTATTCCGCCCATTTTCTCGTGCCGTCTTTTGCCCGCTTTCACTGCGGCGGTGTGGGGGGAAGGGGGACGCCGGGCGCCGGTATTGTATTGCAGTGAATTTTGCTGAGCTAACGAACTCATAGAAGAGCTCATTTGCTGGTGTATCGTCGTCGCGACCATTGTCATTGCTGTCCAGCTCAGTTTACGCTTCCGGACGTCTTATCAAATCTCTCCAGACCTGCCTTTTTAGCCCGTCGTCCAGATTTTCGACTACTGCGTTCACCATGGCCAAACCTCACGTTCTCATGCTCGGCAGCATCGCCCACGCTACAAAGGAATGGGAGGCACTCTCCGACGTAGCCACGTTGTCAATCTGCGATTCTGCCGATAGAGACGCGTTCATCAAGGACCTCAAGGGCAAATACTCCGACATTGTAGCTGTTTACCGCACGTTCGGCTCGATCACCATCACGGGCAGATTCGACGCCGAGCTTATCAAGGAGTTTCCTCCCACGTTCAAATACGTGTGCCACAATGGTGCTGGTAAGTGAATTAATGGCTATTTGGGCTTCACGGGTGTGGGTTATGTCGGCGGTTCTCAATTGACATCATAGGTTACGATCAGATTGATGTTCCTGCCATGAGCGCCCGGGGCGTGCGTGTGTCCAACTGCCCCGGCACCGTCGATGACGCCACCGCCGATGTCAACATGTTCCTCATCCTTGGCGCATTGAGACTGTTTAATGAGCCAATGAACCAGCTCAGAGAGCTGAAGTGGAACAACGGTACGCCGCTCTCTCACGACCCTGACAAAAAGGTTCTCGGAATCCTCGGCATGGGTGGCATCGGACGTGCCCTCAAGAAGCGTGCTGAGGCGTTCGGAATGACCGTCCAGTACTACAACCGTAACCAGCTTTCGTCCGAACTTTCTGGCGGCGCCAAATATGTTTCTTTCGACGAATTGTTGGCTACCTCAGATGTGTTGTCGCTGAACCTGCCGCTCAACCCCCACACGAGACATATCATCAACAAGGACGCGATCGCCAAGATGAAAGACGGTGTCGTGATTGTCAACACCGCCCGCGGTGCCGTCATCGATGAGGCTGCTCTCGTCGACGCCCTCGACTCTGGCAAAGTTGCTTCAGCTGGTCTGGACGTGTTTGAAGAGGAGCCGAAGATTCACCCTGGTTTGATCGCCAACAAGAAGATCATGTTGCTGCCCCACGTCGGAACCAGAACCTATGAGACTCAGAAGAAGATGGAGGTGCAGGTTATCGACAACATCCGCTCGGCGTTGACTACGGATAAACTCGATACTCTTGTGCCTGAGCAGGTCGGCATGCAGTAATTATGCCAGTGCCCATTGTTCGTGGCTTTCTGATTCATAGATTTCTTTGTGAGAGATTTATATGTGAATACATTGAATACATATATACGTGGACTAAATATAGGATCTGGTACCGACGAGTTGCAGTAAACTGTACCACTCAAAGAACGTAGGTCAACCATTGTCGCGATCTACTAGACAGTCTACGGCGATTTGTAATACAGCAATAGAGCGCACATATAGCATATTAACCGTTTATTATTATTCAACGTCGTATCATCCAAAGTCTAGAGCAATTTCTGCAGTGAAGAAACCGCCCCCCTCCAAAGCCTGGCTGACAACAACAACGCCCTAAGGTATATCACTACTAAATCGTTAGACAAAAAACGGACAGTGAGTAGTTACTGAGACCAAAGTGAACGGCAAAGTCTGAAGTATAAATGAATTCTCAGATTAAACAAGACATCTCATACTGGCTTTTTTTGGCACAGTCAACGAGCTGGGTTTAAATAATTCGAGTCAGAGACTCTTTATCATCACAGTAAAATTAAAAAGCCAACCGACTGAGCCAATCCTTTGCTCTCAGTAGGTACAATACATACCGTTATGGAATCATGATCCCAGTGTTTTCTTGTGGTATCCGTGCATGCAATCTGTTCAGGCAGAAAAAATTTCGACGCGAATTTGTAGTTTTTAAATCTCGGTTTTGAGCCCTGGCAAATTTGTTCGTCGACGCAATAAACCTGGCCGCGGAAGGTTGGCCAGTTTTCGATGCACCGAACGGTCCGAACCAGAACACGCTGCGATACATTTTACTTCAAGAGTCTTTTAGAAGTTCAGTACATGATAAACTAAAATTAATTTTATACGATTAAACGACAAAAAACGTTGAAAACAAAAATTATAACTCCACGTCAGTCTTTGAAGAACATAAAATGATGCATAAGGCTTTTGCCATAGAATTTAGTTCCGATCTCCCCATACTAACGAGTAGTATGCACAGAGCGCCTCCATTGATCGATTACATCCATTTTACTAGCATCAGCTGAAACAAACGCATGCAGTGCCGTACTACTTTTCGTAGATGCAAGATTGTAAACCAGACCGTCTTGAGTCGGCGGGTAGCCATGGCCAGCCACGGGCCCGAACGCTGATCTCACCTGTCGACGTTGACTGTCATAATACCTTTGCTTCTTCATCATCTCGACACCATCGGATGTGATCATGGCCGACAAAGGACGACCGTGAGCGCGACCAGACTGACCTGCCATACCAGCCTCCCGTTCCCGAAGACGCTTGCGCAACGCTTCCTCAGCATCCATAACATAGCCATTCAGCCCCTTCGTGGTACTGGGAGACTCACGGAAAAAGCCAGAGCCATGCGCCCTGTTCTGTGACTGAGGGGCATAGTATCCCTGTGACGACGTCTGTGCAGCATACTGAGGAGTTCGATATGCGGCGAGATTTGGCATCGAATTATCCGCTGGCATACCGTATTGGGATCTCTGATAGATGCCCTCGGACTGGTTACCAGCATACACGGAGTGCAGATTGGGTGCGCTGTAGTCGCGCGGAATATTCTGCAACGATCGACTGGCTGGATGCGAGGCAGATGCCGACAGCGGGGACTCCTGGCGGATCTCACGAGAGTTATCGTTACCGAACGAGGTTGGAGACTGAGTACAAGACCGAGTACGAGATTCTGGACGGGATGGACCCTTAGGGAGCTCAGGTTCAATTATGCCTGAAGCGTTATACATGCTACCACGGCTCCCTAGATCGCGTCGGCCTTGAGTATTTGGACGACCAGCAGCAAATGCTAGCGGTAAGTCATCCTCAACATCTTGGACAAGCTGAGAATGGCGCACTCCATTAGAATTGAACACTTGACGCCTGTGCTCTTGCCCTCGCCGAGCAATCTCATCGATCTGCAGCAGCGTTGCGCCACTCCGCTCAGCTGCCTGTATATTCTTTGTTCTCGCACCCTGCTCAGCCTTTCTCTCCTCCAACTCGGATATAAGAGACTTAGTAGCACCCGTACGTCTTAGCTCATCAGTTGTAGTGAATGGCTGAGGGGCTTCCACCTCCGTTGACAATACAGTCTCCAATGCTTCATGCGGATTACTGAACTCAGTGATGATACCAGGCGTCGCAGGTACAGAAAATTCTGACAGTGAGTCGCTGTCCGCATCCAACAAGGCGGGACTGTCAGTAGACGGCGGCTTAGATACGGTCGGGGGCCCAAAAGTTGGCCCAAAAGTCGATTCCGGAAAGAGAGGCATATCGACATCATTGGCTAATTTACTGGATCCAAATTTTGACGTGGATGTCTTTTTCGATAGGAGAGGAGGGAGCCGTATACTGGATGGAATAGGAGCCGGATAGTGGACATAGCTACTTTTGCTCGCCGGCTCAAGAACGGAGTATCGATTGCTACTAGCGTTGCTCTGGCCCGCCGAACGCTCATATACCGAATTAGATTCGCCGTTCGATATACAAGAAGAACGACTTGACGCTCTTGTACTCGCACGGGATTTTGCAGAAATCGATCCCTGGGAGCTTTTAACACGCTCTAGAGAACTTGTCCTGTATAGAATACTCTGTATAGACGAGTTACCTTCTGCAGGTTGTCGATCTTCTTCGTCTCGAGTAGAAGCAGCCTCGGTGGACACACTGACATTCCGCATGTGGTGACTCAACATCTCTTCGGAAAAGGGTTCCTCATCATACGAAAGAGATAAATCAACAGCCTCTCCATACGTATACTGAGCTTCGCCCACCACAGGGGTTTGACCCCATTGATCAAAAGAGTCGCCCGAACAAGTCGCCAGTTGGCGTTGGGCACCTTGCCTCGTATCCAGATGACCATACAGACGCAAATTTCGGCCATGCTCTTGCTTTCGCTCGCAGCTGGAACCGTCATCGTATTGGTCATACACGGAGAACGTAACAGTGGAGCGTTGCCGGCTGTACCGGAGACCCGCATCGCGGCTATTTATAGACAAGTCATTCTGCATTGCATCTCCGTCATATTGCAGCTGGGCACTCTCAGAGTCCAGAGTAGTTTGATCGGGGATGCTGTCCACAAAAGCTTCATGGAATGCATTCTGGGGAATCTGTCTGATAGTCTGTACTGACTGTACGCTTGGACCGGGATCACCGAACGGGTTTGATTTAGGACCAGCCTTATTTTTCTTAGACTTCAAAATCCTCAGACCCACCATTGCTAAAAAAAAAAGTATGTGTTAGCACCAGTTTTCCAAAGGCACAAAGTTCTCACGGCAGGCGGCAGCACAGCTTTAAATATAGCATACGCTACCGGAGTCTAACGGCTTACCTCGCTTGTCGCAGCACCTGTTCTAAAATAGACGTGGTGATCCAAGTCCGAAGAGGAGCATATGCCTTGAAGACTCTCTCAAGTGGACTTCTGGTTTTGATAAAGGGTCAAAACAGCAGGGGATCGGTGCTCCACGACCGTAGAGTGTTGCCTGCTGCACCATGTGTAACCCGGAGGAACAAACTGATCAGGAGCTCGCCAGAACATGTTTCACTGCTACGTCGCTTTTGTCCCAATCGGGAAATAAGTCAACACAGCCGCACCCAACTCTATATTAAGCATATGAGCCGGGGCAGCAGCCGACACGGCTGAACGAGAGCAATATAGCAAGAAGCAGTTTGACGGTGGCTGATAGCAATAGCAGCTGTAACTACGAAGTGGTGCACCGATCAAGGCTGACCGAACTATACCCCCTGACCGCTCGATCGTCTACCGTACTAGCTCGTGAAGGGTGGGGACGCCATGACAATCGCTGCGGATGCGTACCCGAAACTAGTCGTGTTCGACCTCGACTATACTCTCTGGCGTAAGTATATTCTGTCGTTGAAATCGAGTCCACAAATCTGACAAATTAGCTGTGAGTTGAAGCTACGCTGACCTGGTTGGCCTACGAGCTCACTCTGGTTCATAGTGTTGGTGCGATACGCATATCTCGCCACCCGTCAGAGCTGGCAAGAAAACGGACACGATAGTCGATAGGTATACGTCTGCTATCTATCAACAAGCCCGAAGCAAAAAAGCTAACAGTACTGTAGATATGGCGATGAAATGTCGTTTTATGAAGATGTTCCCGCGATTATATCACATTTGAAAGAAAAAGGCATCAAAGTCGCGGCTGCCAGTCGAACGTCGGCTCCAGGTAGGCAGTTTGTTCAAACACAATTCACAGCAGAAAACCATTTTTTAATCTGGTGTAGACCTTGCCAAAAGAATGCTGGAGCTTTTGCATATCGAGGGGAAAAGTGCGATAGAGCATTTCGATGTATTAGAGATGTATCCAGGTAAAAATGTGTTGATTTTAAACCGGTCATTTACATCTACTTACTAAGCACAGGGACCAAAATCACACATTTTACTTTCATCAAGGATCAAACTGGAATAGATTATAGAGATATGCTTTTTTTTGATGACGAGACGAGAAATAATGAAGTGGAACGACAACTTGGAGTTAAATTTATATTTGCTAGTGAAGGCTTAAACTGGAAACTGTTTGATCAAGCACTTATAGACTGGAGGAAGCACAGAGGTTCATCTTGATAATCAGTCTGTGCTATGATATATATTTTGCATATAGTTTTCGATATCTGTATCACCTAACCACCCATATTTGCCTTATGCCATAGGTCTGATCTCATCATCAGTTTTTACAAACATGGCATCACCCGTATTTAAAAACAGAACATATACAAAAACAGAAAAAAAAAAGAAGAAAAAGCCAAGCTCTATGGCCTCATACAAGACTGCAACAGCTAGTGGTAGTCGCCTTGATTGTAGAGGCCAATATCAACTTCGGCTTTTCCCTCTCCGTTCACTAAATCCATCGCGACTACTCGAGCTTGCTGTGTTAGCTTTTTAAGGCGCGCGTTCTGGAAGCGCACCTCCTCTAAATGTTCAAGGTATCCACTTTCGACACCAGTCACATATTCACCAGTGAAAACTCCTACTTCAAACTCCTTGATAGAAGGATGCTCGGCCGAGACAGCCGAAACCAGATCTGGCAACGTCTGGAAAATTACATCGTCAGCGCCAATCGCGTCAGCGATTTCAGCTTCAGTTCGCGAGTAAGCCACCAGCTCTTTTGTGTCGGCCAAGTCGATACCGTAGATATGATTGTAACGGATTGGCGGCGCACATGAGGCAACGTAGACCTTCTTCGCACCGGCTTCCCGGGCCATTTGAACAATCTCCATCGATGTGGTTCCTCGGACAATAGAGTCATCGACAATCAGTACGTTTCTTCCGTCGAACTCCAACGCCATAGCATTCAGCTTGGTGCGAACACTTGACCGGCGTGCCTGCTGGTCGGGCATAATAAAGGTCCGTCCGACATATCTATTCTTGACGAAGCCCTCCCGATACATTAATCCTAGAGTAAAAGCCAGCTGCAGAGCGGCGTTACGAGAAGTATCAGGTACCGGTACTACCACATCGACCTGTTTCTTAAGGTTTTCTAGTCCACCGAAACGCTTCACGATTGTGGCAGCGAGCCTGTCACCCATAGCAAGATGACTGCGGTAGACGGAAATGCCATCAATGACACTATCCGGTCGGGCAAAGTAGACGTACTCAAAAATATCAGGAGTGTATGTCAGTTGCGGAGCAACCTGTTTGAACACGGGCTTCATTGTGGACTTTGGAATAATGACGGCTTGCCCAGGGGTTATGTCTTGGAATTTAACAAAGCCTTGCGCTTTCAAAGCCACGCTTTCACTCGCCAACATGTAATCAGCTGTGCCGTCGTCATTTGTACGCTCACCCAAAACAAGCGGTCTGATAGCGTTTGAGTCTCTGAAACCAATGAGGCCAAATCCAGCCAGCATGCCAACGCAGGCAAATGCACCTTTGCACTCTCTGTATACACCCGATAAGGCGGTAAAAATGTCCTCCTCGTTGACACGGACCTTATTGGTCTTCTCCAATTCAGCGGCAAATACGTTCAATAGTAGCTCCGAATCCGAGTCTGTGTTGATATGTCGGTGAACTTCGTGGTCAAGATATCGTTTGAGGTCAGGAGCGTTAATCAGGTTCCCATTCTAAACAGGGTTAGTCGTGGAAAAAAAACAAGAACAAAAACGCCTCGTTCGGCGTTGACGTGACTCTTACGTGTGACAGAACAATACCGTAGGGGGAGTTGACGTAAAATGGCTGTGCCTCTGAATTGGCAGAGCTACCGCTAGTAGGATATCGCACTATAATACTATATCAGAACAGACTACTCGTTGCACGCCCGACGCATATTCCACTATGATGGCTAACGAGTCGGCGATAGGTTAGATACGTACAATGTCCGACGCCCATGTTTCCGATAAGGCCGAACAACCGTTGCTCGTTGAAAACATCTCTCACCATACCGTTGCCCTTGCACTGGTACAGCCTACCACGAGGACCACAGCTGACAATACCGGCGGCATCCTGACCTCTGTGCTGAAGGAAATTGAGAGCTTCCAAGATGGAGCCTGAGCATGCCTTCGCAGGGTCGGCAAGGAGCACACCGCAAATAGCACACATTTCAAACTCCAGCCGCAAATATCACAGGAGATGAGCCAGACGCTATTCTTTGAGCGAGCTAGCCAGTATGCCTAAACAATAGTACCGAATCTCCCGGAGAAGCTTCTATGCCGAAGCTCTAACAACAGCAAGCACTTGTGCAACAGTTTTTTTCTCCAGGCTTTCTCGGACTTCGACAGCCGGCTGCGCGGCTCAAAGATTTTTGACTGGGAGCTACGCAAGTGTCAAGTCGTTGGGACTCCAACCTGCTGGTACCAAACCCAGAACATATCCCCTGCCCGGTATGCCGGGGTCCCCGAGATGAATGCAAACTGAAACATTTTTTTTTTGCGATGAACACATTTCTGTCACGGTAATGCCTGTCTCGTACCAAAAGCCATGCTGCGAACAGCAAAGAATCGTGGTGCAACAGGATGCCGACCGCGCCGTTGTCAACTCTGACCTAGGCTTCTCTGATTAACCTGTCCCTCGACCTTGGCTGTTGCCATTTGACTTCTGGATGTGGATGCGAAGTCTGATGGCTCACACACACATCGTATTCCATCGTCCAACTAAACACCCTTTGTCCGATAGTAAGCCGCTTGTACTGTTTCCAACAGCATTATCTTCAGCACTAGGACTGCTTGGCCCGACTGCAGCAATAACGATACAATAATGAGGTCACAATATGAACAAACTCTGAATAGTTAAATCGAGGTTTAAACTTCTAGTATAGGCCAATGGGGAATACAAAGCCTGCGAATTTGCCAATCTACACTCTGTTGTCTAGACAACGGCACGCGCTTTTTATTGATATGTATCCCAATTGGGCATCGCGTGTGACACAAAGGAGTAGCGCGGTGCGGATCAGGGCAAAATTGACACCAGATCTGGTAATAAGTCCCATCATAGTTTCGACAAACCATATCTCGGTGCTATGAGATCAGCAAATTGCACCCCGGTCCAAACCTTTCATGGGATGCCAATATGACACAGCCGGTTGCCTCGCTTCACCGAGTGACCACCACCGGGTCGTTTGTTTACACCCGTAGAAAACACTTTACGCTCGCGTCTCCGGAGTCTAGTTCTACTTGTATATATGCCTTCACCGGCAACTCATCTATACGTTCTTCAATCCTCTCAACACCACCCAAACAATCTCGACGGCTGTCGTCTCACGATACGAAACTCGGTGATCAATCTAATACTTCACCCACTCAGTTTACCAATTAGCAACTTTTAATTAGACGACGCTCACTACTCGCGTTCGACTACCCGCACTCTGTTGCCCTCGCTCTTTGACTACTATCGACAGCTGCCAACTGGACCATGTGGAAGCCGAAGATTTGGCTCTGCGCTGCCGGTGCTTTGACAACTTTAGTTTCGACAGTCCAAGCGTTCGACGCTTCGTCTGATTCAAATCTGGTACTGTACTGGGGCCAAAACTCCTACGGATCAGTAGGATCCCAAGAAGATCTGTCTTACTACTGTCAGGACTCGACCACAGATGTGAGTTCAAACTGGCCTGTTTTGTTTGCTTGTGGGTATTAACGTGCCAGATTGTTGTTCTCGCCTTCCTTTACACCTTCTTCGATTCGACATACGGAAAACCGGTAGTTAACTTTGCCGGCTCTTGTGAGTCCACTAGCTACCATGCCTCTGGCGCTACTAACTCCATCAGGTGAAGGTACATATTTTGACAGCACAGAGCTCTTGAAATGCGACACGATTGCGTACGTGAAAATTCTCAATTTGATGATAGTTTTCTCGCTAATACATGCAGATCCTCCATCAAAACCTGTCAGGCAAATGGAAAGAAGGTGTTTTTGTCTCTAGGAGGCGCTTCTGGTTCGTACGGATTTACGAATGACTCTCAAGCAGAAACCTTCGCTACTACGGTCTGGGACATTTTTGGCGGTGGATCTTCTGATACTCGACCATTTGGAGAGTCTATCGTTGACGGATTTGATCTGGATATTGAAGGTGGTAGCTCGACTGGATATGCTGCGTTTGTCAATAAAATGCGCGAATACTACGATAACTATGCGGACAAGGACATGTATATCTCCGGCGCTCCTCAGTGCGTGATGCCTGATGCCTTCTTGAACGATGCCATCGTCAATTCACCGTTTGATTTTCTGTTTGTACAGTTTTTTAACAACTATTGCGGTGCTGATCAATGGGAAGCTGGCTCAAGTACTTACTTCAATTTTGAAACCTGGGACTCTTTTGCTGCTACGTCGAGTTATAATACCGACGTCAAAGTGTATCTCGGCGTACCGGGGTCGCAGACGGCTGCTGGTACAGGCTATGTCACTAGTGATACGTTGAGTGAAATGATTAAAGAACTCTCAGCAACATACTCTAGCTTTGGCGGGGTCATGATGTGGTAAGTCTACTCATCTGCGTATTAAAACCACTTACTAATAAATAGGGATGCTTCACAAGCGTACAACAATGTTGTATCGGGCTCATCTCTCAACTATGCACAGAACGCAAAATCTGCTTTGGCTTCCGCGTCTGGTACCTCGTCTACCAGCACGTCTGCTGCTGCATCGCTGGCCAGTGAAACAGTATCTTCTTCGGTTGCAGAATCAACCTATGCTTCACAGTCTTCTGCAGACTATACATGGACCAACATTGCAGCTACGCTCACAGATTCAGCAACATCTTCTAGCTTGACAGCTACTGTGTCTTCTTCTAGCGTGGCACATGCAACGTCTTCTTCATTGAAATCATCGGCTGCTGTCAGCACTATCTCTTCGGTCCCAGCTACGGGACAAGTGTTCGCCCCTTCATCAACTGTGGACAGTTCCTTATTGCAGTCTAGTTCAAGTTCAACCTACATGACTGTCGGAATTTCTCCGCCTGCTTCTACTAGTATTGACCCCACCGTAACGTCGTCTGTGGTAACATCAGTCGGCACTCAGCCAGCCGAAAGTGCATCTGTAACGGTTGTAAGCTACATGAGTACCATTTACAACTCTGTAGATACAGCACCATTTGAAGTTGTCTACTACTCTACCGAGACTATAGTCCCAAGCTCATTGTCTTCCACAGAAACCAAATTGACAGTTCCGACTTTATCTGCTACCGATGCTTCAGCTATTACGACTTCAATTGCTGAAGCTACAAGTTTAGCGGCTACTCAACCTGCAGAATTTTCGACAGTATCAAGTGGCACTTTCGTTTCGTCGAGTAGCGTGAAGCCTACACTGACGTCTCCGTCTCAGATGAATGTAACATTCAGCACGGGAACTCCGATAGTATCTTCTACGACTGCCTATTCTACAGTTTATAGTACTGGAGTTTACCAGCAAACATCCACTATGACATCTATTGCGACATATGTCAGCTCGTACACTGTTCCTGCACCAGCGGATAGTACAGTCTGGGCGACAAATACTATCTACGCCACTCAAACATACACGACTACCTCCGATGTCGTGACTACGACTTCCACAGTGTATACTCAGATTACTAGTGAGGTCACTATAGGAAGCTCTCAGCCTACGCAGTCGACAGAACTTGTTTCTAGTCTTCCACCGATTGGCTCAGCCACTCCAACATCATCGGCGATGTCGTACTACACAGTCGCACCTGTATCATCGTCAGCTAGTAGTACCTCCCTGGTTTTTTCAACATATAGCATAACGCCTACAACAACGTCATCAGCTGCTGCTTCTACGTCTACTGAGCCAGTTGACTGTCCTGTTGATGGAGCTCCTTGCGCTGTCCACGGAGCTCTGGCCTGCAACGGCTACTCATATGGCCAATGTGTATGGGGAACTTGGGTCGTCCGCCAGTGCTCACCTGGTCTTGTCTGCAAATCGCTGGACGATTATATTTACTGCGATTACGCTGCCGGTACCGCTGTTGAGTCTTGTTCTAACTCGAACTCGGTAGAGAAGCGCTCAGTGAAGTTTGCAAAGCGATTTGGCAAGAACCATGAACATAGAACGAAGCCCAATCCGTTTGCTAACAGATTTTACAATCCGGAGGTTGGAAAGCAGTTCTACCCGCACGTTCCTGTCGGATTTGGCAATATGGCTAAGAGAGATGAGATAGCCGTACTTGATGATGACGAGGATGGCTTGGATGTCATAGATGGGTCGACGAGTACGGTTAGTTCGACTTACGCGAAAGCCACTGCTGATTCGGTTGATGCAGACGATGGTGTTGATACATATACAACGGCAGCAGATGAACCGGTTCCAACTGAATTTGCAGGACTCGCCTTCTCTGGCAAGCCAGTAACCGCAGCGTCGGCTACTACCGATTTTGTATGGAGAGCTGACGCCACCGCAACAGGTGCGTCAGCCACTACTACAAGCGAGACCTGGCAAGACAGCGGTAGTGATGGCGACGATGACGGCGACGATTCCACTACAGATGATGGTACAACCAGCAGCAGTGATTCTTCTGATGACGGGTCAGTGGAAGCTTCGACAGAGACCGACTTCGTACTTAGAGTGAACACGCAGAAACTCAATGCGACAAACTTTGTGGGAAGCTTGTACGCAGCTCCATTAACCAACAGTCCGATTGGACAAGTCTGGTCATTCAACTTTACGACAACAGACTTGATTGATGGTGTCAGTAGAGGAACAATCGAAGATGTTGGTGATGGCATATACACCATATCGAGTATCACTACAGAAGAGGCTGCCAGTTCTATGGCTATTCTGCTTCGTTTCTGGGGTAGGTACGCAGACGCCGAATAGTGCGGAACCTATACATTGTATAAAATTGGTGTTTTAATTATCTTCTTCTGCTGTATATTTTCTGTTTTTTTGGTTTTTGTTTTTGCGTTCAGTTTTTGTTAACTTTTTTTTTGCTTGTTGATCTGTCACACCTTTTTTGTCCAGTTTTTCGGTACATGTAAAAACGGACCAGTCATTAATCGTCGTTTTGGAGATTTATTTGGATGCATCTATGTTCATTTACTCACAGTCTTTACCTAGCTATATACTGGCAATATTACTTAAACAAAATAGTTAACTCGGTTTTACTGTTGAGCTTTCGCCTTCCAGCGAATCTCGTGGGACTTTATAATGTGCCCCATTAAGCCCATGCTGTTTTGCCCCTAGGTAAAGGTTAGGGCGTTTGATTGGTTGACGATGTTTTGATTCTAAAAGCTGTAAACGTCTAGAAAACGCGTTCTGATTTCGTCTAACTGTGGAGCAATATAGTTGCAGTTCCAGATTATATTTGAAAATCGAACATTCTGTTTTGAACATCCTTTAGAATTTGAATTGAAAATGTCTGGTGAGTGATTTAGATCTCGATAGCTGCTCGAAATCTGTGAGTGTGTCTTGGTTTTCAAGTTGGGAGTGCTAACGCTTTTGGTTTTTTTTTTTTATAGTGAATTTCCAGGAACTTGCTAGTATGTGCTTGATTTGAGTCGAGTCAGACAATACATGGGTAGATTACCGTGACTGAGGGTTGCAATTGGCGGCTCTGGCCCATGTATAACCGACTTTTAATGTGAGGTTGTGTATGATGCTAATTGAATCAAGCTGAGTTTACTCGGTTTTATTACCAGCAGTTTGACAGTGACCGGACTCAACTGGGAAATCTTTATGTATGTGCACATTTCTTCTGATGGCTCAGTGCAATAAATTTTATACTGACTGCTTTTTGCTCCACAGCGTGAGCACTCGATGCTCACATTCGAAAACTCTCAGCTGCAAGGCGCCAAGGATATTATCGAGAAATTGGTGGTACGTCATGCAAGGAAATTTTTTTGGACGTTTGTTGTGTGGTTTTGGATCTGCGTTCTAATTATGTTCAGAGCTTGCCCTTCCAGAAGGTCGCTCATCGGATCTCCACGCTCGATGCCCAGCCATCTTCTCCCAATTCTGGCTCGGTTTTGGTTATGGTTACCGGTGAATTATTGGTATGTTGATGCTTGTGTGAACTATTTTGAACTGAACAGAATACTTACGGCTGGATAGGTTGACGATGAGACAAATACCCAAAGATACTCCCAGGTCTTCCACTTGATGCCAGAAGGTGGTAGCTATTATGTCTTCAACGACATTTTCAGACTAAACTACTCGTAATTGCTATGATTAATTCTGGTATTGCTTTAATCGTCAGTTTAACTGAGTTCACGTGGTGCGCGTCGATCTTAGGCATGTATCGTTAGCTTGATATATATTAACGCGTAAGCTCTACCACATTTATAAACTTTTTTTCCTGGCTTGATGCTGGTGTGGACTTGGCCTGAACATTTTTCAAGAGCATAGAAAAGCTTGACCCGCCATTGCTCATGACTTTCTGTCATTTGGTTGGTCGCAGATAGATGCCATTTGGTTATAAACTCTCCCCCACCTTGGGAATACTCCCAGCGCGAGCAATTGAGCACGCGTGGAGCGACTAGTTACCGTTGCCATAAAATCTGCAACTTACAGATCTAGGATCGTGAGCCAATTGACTTTTGGAGAAAATGTCGTCACTTCAAAAAGGCATGCTCAAGTCCAAACTTGCTCACGAGCTTAAGCCATCAAATCCAGAGACCGCTGTCGAGACAGATAAACAGGGCCAGTCAGATGCCTTTGGCGAATCAGCCGATTCGACAGCACCTGCCCACCCGTTCCCGTCGTCTGGGCTATCTGAACCCAGCTCCAAATCGCGCTTATTTACGGTACCAGAAGTGTGAGTTGCTTTTGAAACATATAGCTTCGAGGTGTCTAACTATTAGTGGACATAGGCAGAAGTACACCCCGGTCAGCGCGGATACGTACTTTCCAGATATCACCACGCCATCGTTAACGAGCAGCAAATCGTCTCATGCAATTTACGTCAAGAAACCGTTACAGGAATTTACGGCTAACAAGTTCTTTATATTTCATCATGGCGCAGGCAGCTGTGGTCTTTCTTTTGCTTCATTGTCAAGCGTAGCATATGAACGGTTTGAGGGCGAGATCGGCATGGTCACATTCGATGCTCGTGGTCATGGCCGGACCAAGACTGATGACGATAAAGCACTCGGCCTTTCACAACTAGCACATGATTTTGTGAGAGTAGTGAAATATGTGATTGAAACATACTCGGATCGAGAACAGCAATGTGAAGTGGTTTTCATTGGCCATTCCCTTGGCGGTGCAGCCGTCACCGATGCTGCACTGAACTTTCAGAAACTATGGGATCAGGAACCCTGTGAACTCATAAAGCCTCGAATTTCTGGTCTCGTGGTTCTAGATGTGGTGGAAGGATCTGCACTCGAAGGACTTGGACATATGCGTACGTTTCTGGCTAATAGACCACAATATTTTAGGTCACTGGAGGACGGGATACGCTGGCAGTAAGTTAACTGTACTAGTAACATATCTCCAAGCCAAATTTACTGACATATATACTATAGCGTCAAGTCCAAAACACTGAGAAGCTCGGAGTCTGCTTGTGTATCGGTTCCTGGCATGCTCGCGCCATCTACACCAGATGGGCCAGCAGGAACGATGCATTGGATCACTGATCTGTCCGGCACTGAACCATTTTGGCAAGAGTGGTTTATGGATCTATCAGCTAAATTTCTCAATGCAAGAACTGGGAAGATGCTGGTGCTGGCTGGGACTGATCGACTGGACAAAGCGCTTATGATTGGTCAGATGCAAGGCAAATATCAGCTTGAGGTGTTGCCTGAGTCTGGTCACTTTGTGCAAGAAGACTGCTACAAACAGCTTAGTATTTTGGTAAGCCATACAGAATTATTGATCTTTTTTTTGTGTATATGTTGTACATAAACTAACAAGTCGTACTAGCTAGAACAATTTTGGGCACGAAACAGGAAAGATGCCGTACTAAATATCAAGTCGGGGTTTCCAAAACGGAGTGCGTAGATCGGTATATTTAGTTTACTTTTACGAGGGCGTTATTTGAGTAAAAACACTTGGGCGGTACTGTTAAAATGTAACTGCTTGTTCCGTATTCGATAGCAAGTTGATTGCCGTGGTAGTAATTATTTGTCAGGGTATGCCATGAAGAAACTTGATGAGACAAGTGGGGTGCGAAAAGCCGAATAGCCGAATAGCCGAAGAACCGAGGGACCGAGGGACCGAAGAACTGAAGAGTGAAACGAATATTAAGCTAAGCTCGCTATGGCTTGATGAATGATCCACCTTACGAGTGATGTTTGCGGGGGAAGACTTGTTTAATTACCTTCTCAGTTTACGCCAAAGGGGCCGGACTCGGGCGGGAATCTGTCGAGGTCCGGGGAAATACGGAGATACTCCCCGCTGTCATCTTATAGACAACAAGCAAACAACAACGGGGGTTAAATGCAGCATTTTATGCCTGCAAGAGCACTAGGATTTGGCTTGTATGGCAGCTTATGGGCTGTGACTAGGTGAATGCGGGGAAGAAAGCAGAATATCGTTCCCGGCCATAAATCTATATAAGAAGCCGCTCAAATATGTCGAAGCTGCAGGTAAAGTCGCCCGCACAAGCGTGAAGGTTTTCAAGAGACAATGAAAGTCATTAGTATTTTGGCTGCATTAGCCTTTGCTCTCTCTGTAGTGAAGGCGTCCGGAGAACACAAGGGAGGAGCTGGATATCACCATGAAGGTGGTCAACAAATTGATTGCTCGCCTCACAAGCCATTTAAGCCTTTATCTCAGCCTAAGCCTCGTAACGAAAAGGTTTGCAAGGTAAAGACCTTCAACGACGGTGTCACGGATGATGCTCACAGTATCATACGAGCCCTCCGTGAGTGCAACCATGGAGGAAAAGTACTGTTCGAGGCAGACAAGCTGTACACGGTTGGATCACCCATGGACATGACGTTTTTGCATTCCATAGATATTGGTAAATGCAACGTATTTTGCGAGGCGTTGCCACAGGTATTAACGAAATAGAAATAAACGGTATCGTAAAATTCACTAACGATACCGATTACTGGCAAGAGAACTCATTCAAGTACGAGTTTCAGAACAGTAGTACCTTTTTCAAACTCGGAGGCGAGGATGTCAACTTGTACGGCTCAGGGTCGATTGATGGCAACGGGCAGGCTTGGTACGACCTCTATGCCCAGGACAAGCTGATTTATCGACCGATTTTGTTCTGTATTGATGGACTGTTCGGTGGGCAAATTGGACCGATTCAGTTGTTCCACTCGCCTAATTGGTACACGTTTTTGCTCGATTCCAAGGACGTTGTGTTTGATTCTTTCTATATCTACGGTTATAGCGACAATGAGAATCCCGCCAAGAACACTGATGGCTGGTAAGACGCTGTGTTCAACAAAGCGACATAGCTGTTACTGACATTTCGATAGGGATACCTACCGATCCGACAATATCGTCATTCAAAACTCAATTGTCTACAACGGCGATGACTGTGTATCATTCAAGCCAAACTCGACTAACATTTTGGTGCAGAACATGTTTTGCAACGGCTCCCACGGCATCTCGGTCGGATCTTTGGGACAGTATCCTGACGAAATTGACGTTGTGGAAAACATTTATGTTTACAACGTCACATTCGACTATTGCTCCGACGCTGCTCGCATCAAAGTCTGGCCCGGCATCGATTCTGAGCTGTCGATCGATCTGACCGGCGGCGGCGGATCTGGCCTGGTCAGGAACGTGACGTACGACACAATCTACATGGACCAGACTGACTACGCGATTGAAGTTACCCAGTGCTACGGCCAGTCCAATCAGACGCTGTGCAACATGTATCCCAGCAGTTTAGTAATCGAGGACGTACTGTTCAAGAACTTTCACGGTACAACGTCCTCAAAACTCAAGAAACTTATTGGATCAATTGTATGTTCGAGTCCAGATGCATGCAGTGATATTGTTGCTGAAAATATTGACGTCTTGAGCACCTACGGGACCGACTTGTTCACGTGCGTCAATGTTGACGAACAAGAGCTGGGACTTGACTGTACATCATAATGATACTACCTTCAAGAGTGAAACTCCATCAAACCTGTTCAATTTATTATATATTATCTCCTGTGTCGAGCGAATGAGACTTAGGCTTAGAGCCCAGGTTGGGGGGGGGGTAGACTATATCTTCGATGGACCCTGAAGATCACGTAAAAAAAAAATCTCTGACGCCGCGCCTCGCAAGCGTGATATGTCTGGCGAACAACACCCATGACGTCACAACATCATCACATGCGAATCCCGCTAGGCGCCTCTCACTACTAGATCGAAGCGTATACACCAAGCATATTGGCCAGCACTTCATTCTGTTCTACATTTCTTTGTTCTACACGCCGGACCGACTCGGTATCTCTCGCACGATAACAGGCGATTCGGGATGCCTTCACTCCTTTTCGTGGCCACGCGAGCACATAATCTGCCCTCACGGCCCACGCGAAGCTCGGCACCGCTAGGCAGTAATCTCGTTCGTATCTGCCAGGCCCACACATCGAGCAACAACATTCTCCGCTCCAGTCGAAAGCGATAGATAAAGATCTCTGCTGCTCACCGGATCTCTCTCGACGCTGACATTTGCGAAATCGCCACCCAAATCCCGATGATATCATCGCCGGATTGCTCTCGCGTAGATCATGTGACTCACGCCACTGCCCAGCTCATCTGCTGTGGCTGGTTGCCGAGAACTAGCCGGTTCCGGAAGGTTCTATACCGTATTGAGTAACTAACAAACACAGCGCCAGCACCTCGCTACGCACTATCACCCGGTTAGGGCAACCCGCGTGCGCCACGCCAGCCCCTTTCTTGCTTTTTTCTCTCTCCCGACGCACTCGCGATCTCCTAACAATGGCGGGCCTCACGGTCGCCAGCGCACACTATAAAGCATCCCCCAGTGCCAGCACCTTCCGCTCCGGCCCAGCGGTGTTTACGTTTTCGTCACGATTTATACCGCACAAATATATCGCTGATTATTTTTTTTACCATCACAATATATTTTCTTGTCTTAGAACACTACAACCATGTCTGCTCCCGTTGGTATGTACATGCTGCTGTTTGGGCATGTGATCGGTGATGTCGTCGTCTAACCTTTTGTTTAGAAACTGTTGCTCCCGTCGTCGCTGAAGAACCTGTGGCTCCTGCCGCTGCTGTCGAAGCACCCGCTGCTGTCGTTGAGGTACCCTCCAAGGAGGCCGTGACTTCCTCTTCCACTCCAGCACACAAGCACTCTGGCTTTGCTCCAGGTCTGTCGGAGAAGATCAAGAAAATCATCCACAAGGTCCTGCCAAAGAAGGAAGCCAAGCCAGCCAAGGTAGCACCCAAGGCCGCTGAACCTGCTGCTGCTGCTCCTGCTGCTGCTGCTGCTCCTGCTGCTGCTGCTCCTGCCGTTGAAGAGGCAGAGCCTGCCGCCGCTGCTACTGCTGAAGAATTGACTCCTGCTGAAGCTGAAGCTGTTGTCGACCAAGCAGAGGCTGCCATTGCTGAAGAAGCCAAGGAGGCTAATGAGGCTGGTGGTGCTGTTGCCGAGGCCAAGTAATAATATTCTCACTGGCCTTTTGCTTTTTTCTCGTTTACTGTTTGTTCCGCAATGTGGTTTTCCTTCTAATCATTCTCGCGTTTGCGTTGATTAGTTTGAAAGGGAGTTTTGACGAACTATCCGTCAGTTTGCTTTTTATTCTATCTTAATTTCTAATAGCAGTGTGCGGGAAGTGGCTCACATTGAATACGGCAAGGGTTTGACTCTATTAGTCAGACTAAATGACATTTTTTTTTCTCTCGTCTTTCCACCAGAGCTGTATTGACAACGGAAGAAGAGTAAAGATACTGGATCAAATGCATGCTACTGATTGGTATGCGGTCTTGTAGTTTACTGTTCTTCTTTCTCGTCGTTTGTTTTGTTTGTTTTAACTTAATGACCATCATTGTAGCAATAGAAGATTAAAACTTATAGCTTGTAGGCAAAAACGTCTGACCATACTCAGCCAAAGACTCGTCGCAGTAAATTATGTGCAATGTTCACACGCGACCGACGACGATAACAGGTGTTTCAGGTTGCGACGCATTTTTTTTTTGGCCCCTAAACCCAACCTGACGAATCGTAAATTTAGACCCTTTCTCCGACGCTGAAAACCTAGACTCAACGCGAAAAGAAACAATTTTATTTCAACGATAAGAAGCACTTCTAATGGACACGTACACAAACATACACAAAAGTGTCAACGTAGAATACTCGGTTTATCATCATTTCCTTCTAGATTTTCCATTCTCACCACCAGAGGACTTCTGCTTCTTAGCGGCCGGTCCTTCAAAGTCGTCGTCGTCAACGACTTTTCCTCGCTTTGAAGGTCCCTCAAACTCACGGACCACTGCAGTCACAAGCGTGGAGCATCGCCGGGACAGTTCTAAGGGAGTACGCGACAAGAAAAACCAGTCGAACCTGAACAAAGGTGACGCCCGGATAGAGTCCCTGATGGTCTCATATAGGCTCTCACGGTCGAGACCAAGCCTGTTCAATTCAACCAGTAAAAACCTGTCTTCCTCCTCGGTATAAACCTTCTTCGAATTGTTTATCGGATACTGAATCTGCATCTGCTGAAGAGGCGCCCGGTACATACCAATCTTTTGTTTCAACAGCCTCTGCTGGTGAGTCAGCTTGCGCGCCCGTTCCTCACCGGCTTCGATCTGAGCAAGGTACTTGTCGTAGCCCTCAATCTCAGTATAACGTTCCCAGAACACCTTGCTGTATTCCTCAACTTCATCCACAGTCTTGCCTTCAAACTCTGACGCAATGCCTTCGATATTCTCCCGGCCATACTTGGCGTTCAGGTGTACGAAGTGAGTGAAATCACGGCGAGACCAGTTGCTGAACCCGTCGTTAACAAGTTCCTTCTTTTCGTTCTCTTCCTCTTCCGTAAGCGGCTGAGCATCGTTGATTTCCTGTTGCTGCGCTTTACGCTCGGCCTCGCGTTCATCGAGATCTTCCTCGTCGCCCTCGGGCAAAGGCACCTTGTGTCCTTGTTGCTTGCGCCAATATGCGGTTTCCTTCTCGTGGAGTTCAATCAGCCGAGCAGGATAAAATTGATGATCTTGCGTGTGAATCTGCTTCGGGGCGCGCGGTGCTCTGCTCGGGCCTGGTGGACGGCCTCCGGTCTGGAGCACACCTTTGTAGTATTTGTCGACAGAGTAAGTTTGTTCCTTGCGCTCACGTTTGGCCGGGTTGATCCAGTTGAACTGAGGACCCACTTTCTTCTTTGCAAAGTCCTCTCCGTTCCACTCGTAAGCCGAATCTGACGTAAATTTCTGCAAATCATCTAATCCCAGTTTCGAGTACCGTTCGTTAAGTTTAGCGGTTCGCTCTTCTGACATCTTCAGGATCTGATCAATGTCATCGCTTTCGGAAATCGTACCACCGCTGCCAGCCTTTTGGAACACGTTCTCGGCTCCGTGTTGAATCATTGACAAAAGATCGTCTTTGGATGCGGCATTCTTGCTGGCCTGCTGAGACCTGCCCTGCTGAATAACAAGCTGGTCGAGACGTAGCTTTTGAGCGGCACGCTCGAGCACTTTCTCTTCGATCGCGTTTTCTGTCACAAAGCGGAACACGTAAACCTGCTTTGTTTGACCGATTCGATGTGCACGGTCCATAGCCTGCAAATCGGCTTGTGGATTCCAGTCAGAATCATACAATACAACAATATCAGCCGTAGTCAAGTTGATACCAAGACCACCGGCACGTGTCGTCAGTAAGAAAATAAATTTCTCAGATCCGGGCTTGTTGTATTCGTCGATAGCAGCAATTCGGTCCTCGTGAGCCGTTGAACCGTCAATACGGCAGTACTCGTATTCACGGAATAAGCAGTAATCTTCGAGAATATCGAGCACCCTACTCATCTGAGAGAATATGAGCACGCGCGAACCTTGGGCTTTCATCCGTTTAAGAAGTTTGTCCAGCATAATCATCTTTCCCGCGTTCTGAACTAAGTGCTCATCAGTGGTATACGGAGGACCAGGCTCGGCTCCTTCAAATAAATATGGGTGATTGCAGCACTTGCGCAGTTGCATTACAATGTTGAGCAGCCGAGTCTTTGACTCGCGCTTACCGCCAGCGCCATTAACCGCATCGATATCTTTTTCCAAAATTTTCTGATACCATTTGACCTGCATCTCTGACATTCCAATGTAAACGTTAAGCTCTTTTTTCGGCAACAGTGACTTCTCGACATCGGCCTTCACACGGCGCAACAAAAATGGCCGAAGGACCTTGTGAAGTTGCTGCACTACCGTATCTTGATCAGAATTCTGCGATTCAAACCATTCGTCAAAGACATTGGAATCGGAAAAGACATCAGGAAGCAAAAAGTTAAGCAGGGCCCACAGCTCATGTAAGTTGTTTTGAAGAGGAGTGCCTGTAATCAATAATCTGTTTCGGGACGAGAACATTCTGATGATCTGCGACAACATCGAATCCTCATTCTTTATTCTGTGGGCCTCGTCAATAATAATATACTCCCAGGCGATCTTGTTAAGCTGCGATTTCTCTCGCAAAATCATCTCGTATGAAGTAATGCATACATTGAAATCGCTAGTCAACAATCGAGAATTGATGAGATCAGCTCGCTCTTCCTTCTGGCCTTGTAAAATTAGCAGGTTGAAACCAGGAACCCACTTAGAAAATTCACGCGACCAGTTGTCTAATGTGGACTTTGGAACCACCACGAGATGCGGGCCATTAACACCGCGAATGAAGCGCAGGTATCCGAGAAACGAAATGGTCTGCAATGTTTTACCGAGACCCATTTCGTCAGCCAAAATTCCAGAAATGCCGTTTTCGTGAAGAGATACGAGCCAGTTTAGGCCCTGTACTTGGTAATCTCGCATCTTTCCATGGACATAAGACGGCGATTCGGTAAATATGGTTCGATCTTGCTCGGTCTCCTCATCTTCCATAAGCTCCTCGTCTTCCTCTTTCTCTGTTTTACGGTGACGGTGGTCAGCCAACGCCCCCTTCTTGCCATCCGATTTCTTATCATCTGCTTCCTCCAAAATCTTTCGAACTTCCGGGTCTTGTTGAGCACGAATATTGATGAAATGGCGGAACAAATCTGGATGTCATTAGATCTCTGTCGCAGGTAACTCAATCGCCCAAACCTGCTTACCAGTCAAGCCAATCAAATATCGAAATCGACGTGCAGAGTCAGCCGCCTAAATACCAAGTCAGCAGTTATTTCATCAATGTCATCTATTGCTACTTGCTGCCACGTACTTTCTCCTTGTCTAATTGATTCTTGCGAGCCTGCAAGGCTTCTTTTGACTCTTTCTTCACAGGCAGGTTCGTATAGTTATCATCCTTAATAGATTAGCCCACGATGAACATGTTGTAAGGCTGCGCAAGAAAGCCTACTCCTTCAGATTCGCTCTTGGCATCCGACGATGGCGACGACGCGTCGTTCTTGATTTCAGGAGACGCCATATTGCCTGTATCCGCAACTCTTGAATCGTCCCCGGATCAAACAGCAACAATCTTAAACTTTGCTCGAATAGGTGCGATGTTTAACGGCTGATCGGTGTGGCAGTCAATCGATAGTGATGAGATTGTGGAAAACTTCACCAAAGGAGTTTCCTTAGTTCCAAAATGCGTCGAGACGCGTGCCCTCAAATGATGAGGCTAGGGTTAGAAATGAGCGACAAGCCCCCCGGATCAGCCAGCGCAGGTCGCAAAATTGTAGTCCCAAAGCTAAGCGCTCAAAAACAGATATACCGTTCAAGACTATTTGAAGTGCTCCCTATTGCAGACACAAGGAATTATTTGGGAGACGTTATGGATTTTGGCGGACCTTCTGGCAGATCAAGTAACTCTGCCGTTGATGGTGATCAGCTGCATTCCTCTTTTAAAGCTGCTGCGCTTGCTGTCACTTCGCTATACAGAGCAGCAAATCATGACATAAAGAAAGCGCAGGAGCGGGGGTATCTACAGGCTCTTGACGATGTTCTGGCAGTCATTTCTTCAGGACAGGATGTCTATGAATGGGCAATCCGTCAGAAATATGCTTCTGATGGTCAGTACGAGGACGAGGCAGTGATCAAAGCTACTGCAGCTTCAGTACCCTCACAAACACAGCATCAAGCACAGCAGCAGCAGCAACAACAACAACAACACCAACAACTACAGCATCAAGCACAGGAACAAGCGTTAACACAGGGTCAAACGCAACGGACTACAGAAGAACAACATAATACCATGGATTATCAAATGATGTCCGGAGACTTTACATTTAGATCAGATTTACAGCTTGATCGGTCGTATCCGTTACCCTCATCGGCGTCGCTTGTTAAAAATACGCGGGATGCTATGTTGTCTGTTCCAGACGATGTCCTTTTCCATGCAGTATCAGCCAATTTTGAGGAAGAACAAAGGATTGAGCGAGAAGATCAAGAGCTTACATCTGGCAAACGGCGATTTGGCGGTTCTCAGATGGATGGACTGGAGGCGAGATCGCCGGCGTTCAAGCGAAACAGATTTTAACTTCATTAGCAATTTGGCGTACCCTCCATTAATTTTTCGTTTCTTTGTAAAAATTTCAGACTGGTATTTCACTTTTTTCTTGTTAGTCAGCATTTTACGCTTCTGTCTTGTATTTGTATGATATGCATTTGTTTGTCAAGTGAGGCTTGATTGGGAGACATTCATACGAGTTCGAAGTTTCAGTTACCTTAGCATATAATAACTCTATTATAACTTTTATAAAATTACTCCACGTAGGGGATCAAAAAGTCAGAAATAAGATCAATGCCCTTTACACTGAGATAATGACCCACGTTCTCGAACGAGTTGTACGAGATATCATTATGACTTTCTTTAGTATAACCGTACTTGTCGAGCCAGGCCTTAGTAAAACAGTCTGGAACCACGCCATCCTCCTTACCATTGAGAATAAGAACCTTCTTGTACTTGATTTTGTCCACAATCATATCGCACCACTTTTGGTACATCTTCTCCAGAGGCTTGGGCCACTCGGGAGTCCCGTCAGGAACTTGATCGACCGAAGTGTATTTTCCAAGACGGTCAATCAAAAGTGAGGTGATGTCAGGGCATCCCACTATGGGAATTCCAACGTCAAACTCGGGGTGAGTCGCGAGTAAAGTCCAAGTGACGTGTCCGCCGAGCGAGATGCCCGATGGAATGAACTTGGTCGGAGTAAACTGGTCTCCCATGTAACTTTCTAGGTACTTGGTTACTCCGGTGTAGTCACTTGCAATTCCGTCTGTAAGCGTAAGTTTTCGTATCATTTTTGCTTCAAAATTCCTCGTCTACACTCACCAACCATGGCTAGCATGTCCTGGCTAAACACGTTAGTTGAGTGAATTACTTGCTTGTATATAGATACAATGACTTACGCATGCTGCAAATTTCCACCGCTCCAGGCCTTACTAATGATATCAGCAAGTCAGTTTGCTCAGCTGTTCGTCTACCGGACTCACATTGAATTCTCATCAATAGCTCTTGCACCGTGGTTTCGGGAGTCCATGGTTAGCACCACAAACCCCTTCTTAGCATTAGGCACCTTGGTCCTGAGATCATGAATAACTTTGTGAGCCACATTGGCAGCATCCGCATGCGACCTCGTACGGCCATG
The DNA here is from genome assembly GCA_030580395.1 of Myxozyma nipponensis. Taxonomy (NCBI): domain Eukaryota; kingdom Fungi; phylum Ascomycota; class Lipomycetes; order Lipomycetales; family Lipomycetaceae; genus Myxozyma; species Myxozyma nipponensis. The sequence goes on from JAKTSU010000021.1 coordinate 68,283, forward strand.
CGCATGAAGCAGCACCGTCACGTCTTTCTTCTGCTCCTTGGTCAACTCTGTCAAACCGTAGATGTACACCTTGATACCGCCAATGTTGGCTGTAGTCTCTGACGCAAGAGGAACCTCAGCATAGTCAGAGAGGACAAAACGATCATACGGATTAGACATATCGTTCTACTTTGTTTGCAATTTTCACTCTGTCTTATCGAAACGATGAAAAACGTTTAATTCTCTTGTGTAAATGGCGGTTCTTGGGCTCGTGAAAGGGAAACCACGGGTGTTGTACTGCTACTTATCTTATCGAGGAAAAATCATACGTAACAACGCGAACCCGGGCGAATTAATCTCTTTACCACAGCATCTATATCGTGCTAATTCTACGAGCGGAAAAACTTGTTAGCCGTTAGTTATTTCGCTAAACTGCATTTGCTGTTGACCGTATGTAACTCACTAGAGAGCGGCACCGTTGTGCTCCGACTCCGCACTACGAGTTTATATGTGATGCTGTCATAGGCAGACCAGGTAGCCACCAAACCGTATGAATATCCATCGATGTATTCAAAGTGTATTTTATCATAACTGAAGTCTTAAGTGGATCCTGCTAGACTCTCATGCCAGCAAAACGCTCTGTTGAATAGGATCCACTCACTTGATTTATTTTCTGGTGTAGGATAGTTCTATAGCCGAGGATATTACTTTCACACGAGACCCTCTGCGCGAGTTCGCCCGACGCGTCTGTTTAGATATCTCGCAAACGCGATGAGATTTATACTGTCAGCAAGCTCTCCAGCATTAGACGTGTTTGTGTCTACCCAACAACGAGATCGGCTGCAGCAGACTACAAATGGCAGCTAAGAGGTGAATTTTCTACAAGTATTAACATATCAAACTTGTTATGAACTTCGAAGACGACGATTTTGAGTTTGACGAAGACGCGCTTTTGGAGATCGAGGCATCGGTCGTGCGGCAGCAGACAAATCAAAATCGGCAGGAGAAAGGCAAAGACGCAGATATAAGTGTGCTCTCCGCAGCGAGTGCTAGCACTGTTAAAGATAATCTAAGTATGCTCCGCAAGCCAGCAAATGTACAAGTGACTTTATTTGGAAAGGCAGCCGGCAAGACGGTGTTTCACCGAAATCAGTATATTACTCGCGAAGCTAGAGCGTTCTTACCTACCTGGGCGCCACGACCAACCCGATCCCACCATACTCTGGTCAAAAGCGAGATAAGAAAGGCGGTTTATCCTACAAATGTTCCCGTGCGTGAGTACCAAAGAGTTATCGCCGAGCGTGCACTGCTGTCGAATACGTTATGCTCATTGCCAACGGGTCTCGGTAAGACGCTTATAGCAGCTGTGGTGATGATGAACTGGTATCGATGGACGCAGGACTCTAAAGTAGTATTTTTGGCACCTACCAGACCACTAGTTGTTCAACAAGCTGAAGCATGTCTAAGGATGACGGGTATTCCAAGAGAGGATACCGCGATGATGATTGGTAGTACAGCTCCTCCCGCTACTCGTGGCATCGAATGGGATACCAAGCGAGTTTTTTTTATGACTCCGCAGACGTTTGACAACGACTTGAAGCGCGGTGTAGTTGATCCCAAGAAAATAGTATGTCTGGTGATTGACGAAGCGCATCGAGCCAGCGGAGAGTATTCCTATGTACAGGTCGTGAAGTTCATCAATCGTTTCAACAACGAGTGCCGGATATTGGCATTGTCTGCCACGCCGGGGTCTACAGTGGAGGCTGTTCAAAACGTCATCACAAATTTGTCGATATCACATACCGAAATCCGAACGGAAGAAAGCGACGATGTTCGAGCGTACGTCCAAGGTACTGAAGTTGAACACATCAAGGCTAGTCTTACTGCGGAGGGAGAGCAAATTCTTGGACTTCTCGGCAGAGCTCTACAGCCGTTCGTGCTTGAGCTTAATCGAACAGGTGCATTGTATCTCAACGACCCATACAAATTGTCCTTATATGGTTTACTTCAAGCGCGTAATGACTATCGAGCATCGACAGCTCATAGGCACGGAGGGAATAATTTTCTGAAATACAAGGTTGAGGCAGTATTTTCGTGTTTAATGCCGCTGGCTTACGCAATGACTTTACTAAAGAACCATGGTATCAGGCCCTTTTGGGATGCGCTCAATCAAGCGGTACTTGGGTTCACCACATCTCAAGAGACCGGCAAGCCAAAAAAGCTGGGGAAATATACCTCTCAACTACTTGAATCGTCGGAATATAAAGAACTGCGAAAGTTGACACAGAGCACGATTAATGCGGAGAACTTCATAAGTCATGAGAAGCTGAGTCTGCTGATAGAAACTATGGTTGATTTTTTCACAGACCCAGAAACGATAGCCGCGGATTCTCGGGTGATTGTATTTTGCGAGTTCAGAGCTTCGGCCAACGAGATACAAAGAGTTCTATCACAGATCGAAAGTGTGCGGTCGCATGTATTTTTTGGTCAAGCAGCCGCTAAAGACGTGGAAGCTGGAGGCGAGGGCATGTCACAAAAAGAGCAACAAGCTGTAGGTCAAGATAGCAGTATTTTGGATAGATTCGCTTTGAGAACTAACTTTAAAAACTATAGATTTTGGAGCAGTTCAAATCTGGCGTGTACAACACGATTATCGCCACCTCGATTGGCGAGGAAGGTCTTGATATTGGACAAGTGGATATGATTGTGTGTTACGATGCATCGGCGTCACCAATTCGAGTATTGCAGCGAATGGGACGAACCGGACGATTCCGGAAAGGTCGAATTGTTGCTATTTTAAACGAATCTGAACGGAACAAGTGGGAGCAAGCTATGGACAAGTACCGTTTGATTCAGGAAGCCATTACGAATGAGTCGACATTTGATTTCGAGCCAAGTCAACGGATATTACCTGACAATGTCGATCCAGAGCTGGTTCTGATGGAGATTGACATCCCTCCACAGAACCTAAGTCCACCGGAGGAAGTCACCAAGAAAAAGGCGGCCCGGCAGACGAAGGCTAAGAAGGCAGACAGCAAGAAGTTCCAAATGCCGGACGATGTGAGCACGTCGTTTGTGAGCGCTGCGAGCCTGGTGGGTGGCCTATCGCCTAATCCTTCTCCTCCAGACTCGATAAAAAAACGTGGGCGCAAATCGTCATTGGGTGGTACCACAACCGAAGGACAAGAGAATCAGAGTCCGAATGGTGTGATGTCGAGTGGCACAAAGCGACGCAAAGCTTCGACAGCCTTAGAAGAGGCAGCCATCAGCAAAGGCGATATTCAACCGAATTCGATGCTGGGTCTGATCACACCCGAGGAATGGAAGAAGCTGCGAGTGCGTAACATGTCATACTTGGCTACCGAACCGTCGGAGTATCCCGTTGAATATGATCCGGTAAGCTGTTTATTGGAGAATGGACTTGTTGACGGGCGGATACCACATTCAGAAGTAGTGCGCCGTCTACATCGGTTTATACGGTACAACCGTGATCAGCAGGTCAAGCCAGAGGTGGACATCAAAGAGGAGCACAGAGAGTATAAGCGGGTGAAAAACGAGGACGACGGCAGAACCGATAATGGTGGTGGGTGGGACATGCCGTCTGTGTTGGCAGAGTCGTCTCAGAGATCAACGGATATGAGCATACATCCACTGTCCCAAGAGAGCTCTATGACGGGATCCGACGAGGATGACCATGAGATATCGGCTATCGACATTTTGACAAAAGCTGTAGGGTAGAGATTGGCGGCTGTTGTAAGGCATACATAGAACACGGAATATGATTCTTATACGGGCATTTCTAGACTAACCAAGAGGTTATAAGATATCAAACACAGGAGTTTCTTGACGCTAAAACGACTTGCCGAGGACGCACAGAGTCCAATGAATGAAGCCGACAGTTTGCCGGTGTGTCACGTCGACTGGTTTGATATGAACCGCGACAGTTGCCAACGGCTACCTGTCTAATCATTCCAATCGGCAGCATGTACCGACATTTTTAGCCGGGATGCTGATGCTCGTTCGGTATAAGTCTACCCCGGCTAAACTCTAGGGTTTGTGGTCGACCGACATCTGCGCTCCACACACACATGGAGAGCGGTCATCTAAACTAAGTTCTTTCATGAAAGTGCTTGGTAAAAAGTGGGCTGTTTGCCTGCCCAGTCCCAAGCAGTACGAGAAGGAGTCCAACAGTGGTGCCATGCATGCTGCCTACCATGCGCTACGGCACATACATTTACTTTGGTCTGTTCTGTACTTTTGGTGCGCTTTACATTTACTTCTTTGTTCCCGAAACAAAGGGCCGCACGCTTGAGGAGATGGACGAGTTGTTCAAGGATGAGAGCGGTGCCGGCAAGGACGACGTGGCGCGTATCGAACGTATCTGGCACGAGCTTGGAATTTGTAACGAATCGTTGCCGCCCGTGACGTTCGAAAAGACCGGGGCCGAGCATATTGCTTAGAAAAGTGCACTTCTCTTGTTCACATATGTCTTTCTATTCAATGTTAAGCATCTAATGTAATGGAATACTCGTTGTTGTATTTCAGAAGTACGCAGTGGGTTTGCCCAGCGCCGCCCATTGCCGCCCATTGCCGCAGAGCTTTGTCATCATCGTCTCGGTAAACGAAAATAGCACCCGGAGTTCAGGACGGACAAACAATTCCCGTAATTGAACTGATGACGCATAAACTTTCGTATCGGCACAGGTGATTAATAGGCAGACTGAGTTTTCATAATTACGAACTACCCGCGACGGATTGTGATCTACACAATGTTAGTCGTCGAGTCGTCGCGTCGTCGTCGTCGTCGTGGCTTGTCGACAGCCACCGCGTACCGACTTACGTGGCCCCTCTTGCTGTCAGCCGTGCTGGACTTGCAGGAGAGAGACAATGGGCTGCCGCCATCTCGGATCTACCGCAATTCGATTGCGCAAACGGCTGATGGCTTTGTATCGTACTGATGACGTGCCCTTGGTGTTTGGAACAATGCCGCTTTGAAGTCGCCGTGCTTGCGAGCACCGCCGTATCGCCATCATTAGTCACGGCAAGGCTATACAAGGACATGCCCAGCCAAGCTCGCTCCGCTTCCAGAGGCTATTGCGCAAAGAAAAATTTTCATTCGCCAGAGGCTGAGAACAAGTGAACAAGTGTCTACTTGTTTCTTTTTCCAGTAGCTAATTGCCCTGCCGGTCTGTAAAACTCTAGTCCAGCATATTAGTCACTCACTCGCTCCTTTCAGCGTCAGGGGCGCCGCGGTGAGCAATTAGCAACCGCGTCGGCGTTCGTTGCTATGGCCAAGCTCGGTTATTTTTTTTGTTTTACACGGCTGGACTGCAGGCGACGACGACAGTGACGACGACGATGCTGACTCGCATAACAACAGTCCAATATGTATATAAAGACGCGTATGGTTTCCTCGTAAGCCTGACCATTGTCTCACGCATAATATATCTTTTCGATCATTGAACAAGTACTCCCTATCCAAAGATCACATCTTACTGCGTACATATATCTATGCCCACGTTTCTGGTATCCTGTATTCGCCATGTCTACTGATACTGCCTCTGATTCTGTATGTCAATGATCTGACGGAGTCGTCAATCACCATTTGGTGCGGCCAGCACGGGGCTAACCTTTTTTTGCAGCCAGAGATTATTTTGACTACACCACCTGCTCCATGTATCACACGCAAGCCGTCTTTCTCGTCTGAGACTTCGACTATTGTGGTACCACCATATTACGGCCAAAAACGAGACCGAGACGACTACGGCAACGATGCCGACGTTGAGAAGCAGGGGAATGTGAATAGAAAACATATCGTTGGACTCCGGCCGCGACTATTCCACGCCATCTTGCTCATTGCTCTTGTCACTATAGCTGCTATCATTGCTGCCGTTGTGGTATCGTTGACAAGACGCCACTCCTCGTGGTCTTCTTCAGAATCTTCTTTGAACTCGCCTGAAAGTGGAAGCCATAGCCAGATCAAGCCCAGCTAAGCAGGTACCTGCTTTAGTATCTTGGCTTTTCCATTCTCAGCGGCTGTCTGAATATCATTATCTCAGCACTGCAGATCCTTCACCACTGCAGACTAATGTCGGCGTTGTTCCAATACCGAGTGAGACTTGAGATCGGATACAACCGCATCATATACCTCTCATTCGATAGCATGATTGGTTTTATGACTCGAGTGGCTCGCGCCACTCCTCGCTCATACCATGTAGGTCTGTACATATCAACCAATAGGAGCATGTTCATGTTCTTCGATGTGTTTCATGATTGTATCCGAGGTCTGTCAAAGACGTGACAGCTATTTATCCTTTATTATACACTAAATACATGATAACATTCTATCGTACAGTCTTTATTAATTCCTGTTCCAACTCCAAGGCAGCACTCTTTGCGCTCTCTACAGCCTTGAGAATGGTCTGCGTGCCGTTGAACGCCTGCCTGCGAGACTCTGATGTCTTCACCACCTTTACACCAAATACCTTACCAGCATGCGTAGAAACCAGCACGCCACCGTCTCCGACGACAGCCTCTTCAGCGGTAGCGTCCAAGAATACATTTTGGCCGACCGCAATCGCAAGCTGCACGAATGGCGGTGTCCATAAACTCCGAAGCCATACTGATTCCTCCCAGTCATTGACGAATTGCGGAATACCGTATTCGTCTGCATCAATAGCATCCTCGGTTGTCACCTCCGCAGCATCAAGTTTTGGCAATCGAGTGTCCAGCAGCGCAACATACACCGCAGTAGCAAACAGCGTGAGTGGGTGAGAGACGTGGTCCAAAATCACACCGTCGATGTACAGCTTATAATGGTATTTGCCTTGTATCCGCAGTATTTCTACAGGGAGTGTATTTCGTATAGCAGTCTCTATTGACGAAGTCAATAGCATGTTAATCGCACTGGAACTTGGAGAGCCCATTCTAGTCCATCCGTTAGCACATCACCAAATTCCTCTCAGTCGCCAAAAGTCCTTACATATCCACATCAACGCCAATGTCTGCCAAATTGTCAGAGGTATTTCCTCTAACCACCTCAGCCTTAATCCCGACAATACATTCACCTCCATCCGCAAGCCGGACTCTAGCTGATCCATTTGTGAATGGCAGAATCCCGTAGGCGACATCGAGCTTTCGAAACTGTGACTCTGTACGCCCGTCCGGCCGAACAGGCGGAATCAAGCTTAAAGAGGACAGCAAATATGCCTCTTCTGTCACTGAGACTGGCATATCTCCTTTTTTTTTCCCTTCTTAATGTGTTCCTAGACAAACTTGGCCCAGAACTTCTTGGGATCAATCCTTCTCAAGCTTTTCAAGTTTGCCCGTGTCGTACCACCAACCCCTCATAATGTCTCCCACCGCCTAACTTTTACTGCCATAAATTTTTTGCTGTCATGTTTTTTTTCCTGTTCCAATTGCAAAACCAGTACAGTTGATACCGATCCAAACTTTGCGACGACAAAATTAATTGAAAGGTAAGAAATTTATGGATATATAGCAGAGTGACATTAGTTTCTGCTATGATTATACCGTTGGTACCAAAATACTTTTCCGACTTACGTATGCGGACAACCACAATACAATTCAAGTTTCAGCCTTGTATGAGCTTAAACTAAAGCACCTGTCTATAGTTATCTGTCTATTTACGTAACGGCTAGCTAACATTTACTTTGTGTAGGTTAGTATTCAGTAAAGAGTATTGTGAATGTGATTGTGTTGGACGCGTGGAATGAAGATACAATGTCTAACGACGTGCGGGCTTATTGTCTTCTTTGCTGAAGACATGCTGAAAATTCTTTCAAGTGTACCAAAATGAAAATGACGGACCATTTCTTCCAATCTCACATTCACGTTACTCCACTCGATAATTGAGGATGTCGCTGACCTAAGCAATAGAATCAATTGTTCTGGTTTCTGATACCTTCTTATATTAGTGTAAGTGAGGCTTCTTCTGTTTCTGTTGGTTTGATGCAATTTTTGGAGTCGTGAATCTCAGTGACGATTTTTTTTTATTCACACTGTGTGAGTCTTAAGGCAATGAGCTTAAAAAAAAATATACTGATTTAATGATTCTGAGAGATTCTACGATTCTGCAATTTTGTAATCGAATCTAGCTTCGATATCGAGCTTTTTTTAGGCTAATTTTCTAGGTTCTTGTTTACTGTTATATATACCTCCTTGTTCTATGCTGAGTAATCAGTTAAATATAACATTTAAAAATTTGTCATTAGTCACACTCGTTAGCTTACTTCTCTAAGTACTATGGTGAAGGTTTTCAAGTCGTTTGTATTAGAAAGGATTTGATAAGAATTTGCTTTTGACGCGTTCAATTTCAAAATGTAAAATACAGTCGAGGCATCACCATTTGCACAGCCATAAGTTCATTTCTATGAGCGTTACAGTTAAACAACTAGTCGCGTAGTAAATCCTCCAGATTGAGTTCGCCATAATCCAAATCTCGCAGCATGTCTTCATTATTCCTGAAAAATCCCGACCCAAGTTCTGGCGATGATATATAGTCATTGTCTGCAGCTGAGACTTGCAGACTCTTGTTCGCACGCTGCATGGCGGTGGGCGATAACGACGAGTTTCCGAGTGACAAGTTTAAACCGCCTTGCTGGGTCGTCATTCCGGCAATTACTACACCAAATACATCGTCCTCGTCTAAAAAATACTGAGGAGTGGTTTTGTTCAGGTCGGGTCGGCTACCGTCATGGCTCGGGACTGACACCGAAGCTCGGCGAATGAAGCCTTTGTCGTAGGTTGTAATTTTGGAACCATTGACATGGCTTAGGTCAACATCAAATTCTGATTTGGACAGAGACTCAAGCGTACTTGTCAACCACGAGACACCCTTCCAGTGGCTCTGTAGTCGTATGAGCTCTGCTCCGCATGCATTCAGAGAACGTTGTAGCGTGGTCTCGGCTACCGATGGCGCTTGATGAGATTCGCTGCTTGCAAGTGAATGGAGTAACGAGATACAGGCAGAAGCTGCCATGAGGATAGGCTGTGATAAAAAGGGGTTTGAAACAACCGCGTCTGGAGCAATAATACTCGAAAACGCCAGCATGTCTGCAATGCTTATAGCGGACGTACGAGTCAGGTCCTCTTGAGCATGAGAGCTCAAGCTGGGCATATTTAACGCTGCTCGAGGAATCACCAGTGACGGGTGGTACACCGCCAAAATCAGAGCGTGGTTCCACACATGCATAAGTAGAAAGCACTGAGCATAACCGACTTTGGCAAAAGCTTGGAAGTTTGGGACATCAAATAACAGATCTCGAGGTAGTGTGGAGTGGAACTCCGAGATCTCGTGTTGAAACCTATACAGCATTTGCTCAAGAGAAGCTGAGGCTGATTGCAGGTTCTCCGCGGTGTGTCTGTTTAACGTGTCTGACACTTCTCCCGCAATCAACAACAGCTTGCACAGATATGGAAATGGATCTGATAGTACCTGACCCCCCACTTCCGTATGTGGCATACAGCTATCAACGCTAGTGATATCAAATTCGATATGGCTAGCCGGGATCGTAACCAGCCGTCCTGTTCCATATGAGATGAATCTGTCGATGCATAGCACGGCGGCAAATACTCGACGACGCAGCGCAAGCTGCTCCCCGCTGACGATTTCGTGACTATTTTTGTGAAGACCCAGGTCATAGCAAACTCTGATGGCAATTCCCAGCCAGAGCCACAGTCCTGAGTCTCTGTCAGCACCGAATTCGTGATGAGCTAAGACCAGCGCAGCATAAACGGTTTCGACTGACGGTATTGCAAATTGTGGGATAAGAAGCCGCTTAGCGTGGTCAGCATACCTCTCAGCAATCTCGTCCGGCGTCCCAAGCTTGGCAGCTTTGATGCGTTCACCCAAGGCTGCAATCGCATACAATACGCATTCGTCAAGTGTACCTTGTTCAATCCTGGCCTCCAAATCCTGACGAGGCAAAAATGGGATCGTCGCTTTCATATGCTCGTAAAATATATCAATGACTTCCTTTGTGGGAGGTTCTAGACTATATCGTGGCTGCCCAGCTGTCTTCCCACTGTGACCGCTGCTGACAGTTTCAGGATATCGTGGCCATGAAGCAGAAGAGACGGGTGACGATACTCTGGTGGGAACAGTACTGGATAATGCAGACAGTGACCCGCTAGTTGAATCTGTTCGTTCAAACTCGTGCTTACCTACAACAATGTTGCGCTTGCGATTATGACCATTACCTGGGCTTTGCACGTCTTCACCGTCGTTGACTCGGTTTGTCTCAATATTTACAGAGAGCAGTCTCAGTGTTCCTGATATCGGCGGTGCGATTGAAGTCGGACCCAGCCATCTGAAATATGGCTGTCTGATGAGCGATCTGGACGGTTTCTCCTGCGACCAATCCGGATCACATCGACGGTAATCGACTTGGCTCTCAGACGGTCTATCCTGTCGATCAACTGAGCGACGCTCATCCTGACTTTGGCCTGGTGGTGGTGGTGATATTGGTTCTGGCTCTTTACTTTGCGTGGTTGATATTGGTTCTGGCTCTTTACTTTGCGTGGTCGGTATGGCTGATGGTGGTGGTGGTGGTGGTGGTGGTGGTGGTGTTATTATCTTTGCCACTTCTCTTGAGACTTTTGCTGTCGTCAAAGGCACCTTATTTGCCGGTATTGCTGTCAGTTTTTTTGCTGGTCGATCATCATTTTGTTCGCGAGTTGCCGGTCGTTTGTCTGGATGGTCGTCGTATGTGGCATAGCTGCATAGCACGTTCTTAGACTGACACGTAGAGCAAGGCTGTTCTCCAGAGCAGCGAACCTTTAGCACCACAGCCCATCAGCATTCAATTCAACAATAAGAGACCCCCCCCCTAAAGCAAAGCTTTCACGCCATACCTTCTTCAACTTGCAGTTCCCACACGCGCGTCGTGTCCGCCCAAACCTGCCGTAATCCCCGATTGTAGTGCGGCCTGACACAGGGTCGATCGTATCGATAACGAACCTCAACATTTGGCAAGACAGTACTTCATCGCCGGCGGCGGGTGGAATACGTGCATGCCTGTCGTCTGCCCGCGCACTGCTCTTCTCTGGCGGTCTGGTCGATGTGCCTGCCTGGTCGGCGATAAGTCCGGGCCTCCGTCATCGTTGTACCCCGCAATAAGTCCAGTCGCATACCAGCGCAGGTAGTAAAAAATAAAATAAAAAATAAAAAAAATAAAAAAAAAAAAAAGCATTTGAACCCCGCCGCTGGTGGTGGGGCGGGGCTTTACATGACCGGCTCATAGGCCGATGTTCGGTTACTATGGTTGAAATATGGCCCACGTTGCCAGTTTATTTACAAAAAAAACCGGGTCTTATTCCGACTCAGACTACGACATGGCTGTTGTTTTTTTATCAAACTTTTTTCTCTATTACTGTCATTGATGTCCATCAAAAGTCCTGTGGACGACCGTCATCAGCGCTCCAAATGAGCGATACAAAGTCAGTGTTGACCAGATTATCCCAGTCTGGCTTACCCCCGATAACAGGAGAATTAATACCAACCGCCGGTGCTGTGATTAAGTCTGGATCACTCAGTTTCCGCCCTACAGCAGCAGGTGCTAGCTGAATTTTTTCATTATCGCCGTCGGCACCGAGCGTAGCCGAGCTTAGTGAGCCCGACTCCTTTGGCTCGCTGCTGGTATCAGATGCTGCCGAAGACTGGCCGGTCATACCTGAGATTACAATTCCAAAAAGATTGTCGTCCTGAATTTTATGGTGTTCCAACCACGCCCGCGTGACTGCTTCGTCCGAGTAAACTCGTTTGATAAACCCTTTGTCTCGTGTTTTGACCTGTGCTTCGGACTTTGAGCTGAGGTCCACGTCTGGCTCAAACTTGGCAAGAGATTCAAGAGTAGAGCACAGCCAGCTGCATCCTCTCCATCGCCTCTGCAGTTTCTGCAAGTGATCTCGGCAAATCGTGAACGATCGACTCAATATGGCGCCAGGTACAGATAAGCTGCCACTCATAGACGGTGTGGCCAGTGTCAACGAGTGCAACAGCGACAGCGAAGCAGCACCTGCCATCAACAGCGGTCTAGAAAGTGACAGATTGGATAGAAACGCATCGGGTTTGATCAAGTCTGAAAACGCGAGCATATCAGCAATACTAATGGCTGACGTTCTTGTCATGTCCGCATATGGGTTCGATAACCAGTCTGGAATATCTAAATCAATCCTGGGATATACCAGCGTTGGATGGTAAACAGCAAGAATCAGTGCGTGGTACCAGATATGTAGTTGAAACAAACACTGCGAATGAGATGTAGACGCAAATGACTGGAAGTTATGGACGTCAAACACAAGATCAGCAGGCAGTGAGGTATAGAATTTAGAAAGCATGTTTCGAAACGTCAGCAGTGATTCTTGAAACCTCACAGCTTGTTCGGAGTCCGCTTGAGCTACTTTTTGCTTTTTATGCACGTATCCGTTTATAACGTCCGATACGTCACCGAGAATCAGCATCAGCTCACATAGATATGGGAAAGGATCGGTAAGTATTTGTCCTTGCATCGTCTTTATTTCTTCACCGGTCTTAATATCTTTAACCTAGGGAACGTTAGATACTTTACTTAGTTCATACAAAGAGCAGTGCTTACAGAGTATTCGAGGATATGTCTCGGAATTGTTTGTGGTCGTCCAGTACCATATGAAGTGATCCTGTCGATCATGATAGCCGACATGAATACGCGTCGTCTGAGAGTCTCATTTTCCTCGTCGATGACGATTTCGGAAGCTTTGTGCAGGCCCAAATCAAAGCTCATCCGGATAGCGAGTCCTGACCACGACCACAAACCAGAGTCACGATCGGAACCAAACTCGTGGTATGCAATTAACATAAGAGCATATACTGTAGCAACTGATGGAATGGCAAAATGAGGAATCAAGAGTCTCTTTGCGCGCTCAGCATACAGATCAGCCAAAGCTTCGGATCTTCCGCATATCGAGGAATCGATACGCTCGCCGACCGCTCCCATGGCATATTCCACGCAATCATCAATGACGCCCTCGTCTAGGCTCTTGAAAAACTTTTCTCGTTCCAAGTACGGCATGTGACTTCCCATGTGGTCGTAATATACGTTCAAAATTTCTTTCGACGGCCTCGGTATGATGGATTCTCCAGATGCTGGGAAGGCTAGAGGATTTAAAATATCGTCAGCGGTATGTGCTTCTGCTCGCGGAGTGCTAGCTACTGAATCCACGACAAACTCTTTGCGTCCGCTGCCAGTGGTTAAGCCGGCTTGACCAGGCTGCAGCTCATGTCGACCGATCACAACACTGTTACACGTATCCGAACTGGATGATCGTTTTTCAGGTGTACTGATGTTTACTGACAAGAGTCTAAGTGCCCCATTAATAGGTGGTGCAACCGACGTAGGACCTAGCCACCTGAAATATGGCTGTCTTATAGGTGCCCGCACGTTATCTAAGACAGTCTTCTGCGTACTATCAGGCTTATTATGCAAACCAGAGCAAAGCCGCTTACCCGCTGACTCTTCAGTCTTCACTGAAACCGATTCTGTCACAGCAGGCCGCGAGGAGGCGGATCGGGACGATTGATCGACTTCACTCTGGAGTAATAGCTCTAATTTTAGCTTTCCGTCATTACTGACGGTTGTACGATCGCTTTCTTTCCTGGGAGGTTGAACATCTGAAAAATCTATGGTCTTCTCGTGTAACTTCCGCTTATTTGTAGGTATTTCGTCAAACTGGCAGCTACCACCCCGAGCAGCACACGGCTTGCATGGCTGCTCTCCTGAACATTTGATCTGCAATAGTAAGCATTGCTTTCCCCCCCCCCCCACGACGAAGTGCAGAAACTCGACGGCTCAAAAATAGCATACCTTGCGCTTCTTGCATTGAGTGCACGCTGACTGTACTCGTCTGGTCCGGTGGAGAATATCATCGGCCACGAGAGCCGACGGCAGGTCAGTGCCGGACGATTCGACCACGAAACGGATCTTGGACATTGTTGTTCACTGTTGAGAACGAGAGTACCGTCTAGCCTATGCACGATGCATCCAAAAACCCGACCCGATCGGTTCTTGCTACCGTGATCTCTCTGGCCGGTCATGACTCTTTGCTTTTGTCTTTTGGCTTCTCTCCGTTCCAAAAAAAAAGCCTCTTGAGCCAGCTCGGTCGAGATACCCCACACCAAACGAGACGGCTCACTCCCCCGCTTGCTTAGCGGTGTGGCCTCTTTCGGGAAAGCACCCTAACCACGGCTAACTGCTGGTTTATTTCTACAAGCACCTTAGTCCAAACGGAAGCAGGCAAAGCAAAAAATCATCACCGTCTTACCCTGCCTTTTCGTGTCTCCGAGGAAGGGTGCTAAACTGGACTGACGTCGTTTGAACACGGTTCATGATGACCTCGGCCAAGAGCGAGCCAGTCTGCAGGACTTACGACCACCGCCAAAGTAATACACCGATACCAAGACATAGCCGTTGCACGCATACTCTCATAGATCTCATGCGGTCGTTACTCGTTGTGCGGGGGGTCCCGTTGCGGTCGATTCGTGCCAGGCTGGTGGCCGATAATGGTTCGGCCATGTTCAGGAGCAGTCCAGCTAGAATTGCACGGCAACCACAATCACGACTGACCCAGGTCACAGCCCAACGGTACTACAGCATTGATGGAAAAGAAAGCGTGACTCAACTATTGCGAAAAGTAGCAAACAACCAAGAGGTACGTAGGAGATGCACCTTCTTCCTCGACCGCCGCCGGCTTTTCGGCTGATCCGCGTCCGTATCAATTGACCGACTCGTTTTAGCTGATGGACCAAATCGCCAAAATGGCAGTGATTATGGAAAACAAAGGATACACCGGTAACTCCAATTCGTTGAGCGTGCTCAAGATCAGTCGGATGTTTTTAGATTCCGAGATGGCTGCTGAATCTGCAAAGCGTAACGTGACCCCCCCCCCCAGGTGATGATGATGATGCTGTGTCGATATGCTAATCTTGCGTAGTGTCTTCGCTGTTTCAGAAATACGACATCAACCTCTCAATGAACGAGTATGTTTCTGGTACTACCATTTCCTACTTCTTCACTAACTTCGTTCAGCATGCTTGAACTTTACAACCTGATCAAGCGGGAGCAATAGCCCCATGCAGAACTTATTCTTCCGGGTGGTCCTATTCTATACAACACTGTTTCATAGTACAGCCAATACGATACATTTAGACATTTTCTGATATATCAAATACGAACTCAAAAAACAAAATCCCAATTCTAGTAGTACACAGACAGAGAACTATATTCGCTATTACATTACTGACACCACCGATGTTCCCTCCTGGAATCGAGTTCTGAATACCCGGTTGGCGTTCGAAAACAAACCATCTTTGAGACTGACGACAATGAACTGCGATCTAAAATAGCCCAGTTAGCACATCTGTCCCAACGAATACCGTCTATAAAGTCTGCTTACCCCTTAAATCGTGTCTTGATCAATCGGCCGATATTCTGGGTGTGGGACAAATCGAGCGCGGCGTCAACTTCATCCAAAATATACATCGGCGCAGGCTTGAACTGCAGCAAAGCCATGATCAATGATAACGCAACCAG
This sequence comes from Myxozyma nipponensis, assembly GCA_030580395.1. Classification (NCBI taxonomy): domain Eukaryota; kingdom Fungi; phylum Ascomycota; class Lipomycetes; order Lipomycetales; family Lipomycetaceae; genus Myxozyma; species Myxozyma nipponensis. The sequence continues at coordinate 83,849 of JAKTSU010000021.1, forward strand.
AGACCGTTGACCACCGCTCAGCTCAGTTAGCGACTCCTTCCAGACTTTGCCTAGACAAACTCTAACTTCCAATCCCTCAGTGACATCCTTACCCTCCGGTGGTTCAAGTTTGGCGAAACTTCCAGGCAGCATGTCGGCGAAGATTGTGCCAAAATCACCGTTAACTTTCTGCCATGTTTTTAGAAGTGCTTCGCGCTTGTACTCGTCCAAGCTAATAATTGTCTCTTCAATCTTCTTCTTATCCTTTTCGATTGTCTTGAGCATAGTTCGCAAAGCAACTTCCTTCTTTTCGATATTATCGATCAAGTTCATAACTTTGCCATTCACAGTTTTCTTCATCTCGTTGTACCTATCGTTCAACGTCTTCATTGAAACCCTGCATTCGGAAATTTTGTACCCTGTGGAATCGTATGGTGAACCTGCTTTACCAAACGAGTCTCGTTCGTCTTCGATCCACGAATACTGCTCCATAAGTTCCGACAAACGCGAGTTTGCGGTCTTCCCTTCAGACTTAATACCCTCAAACTCGTGAGTAAGTTTCTGCACTTGGACTTCCATATCCGCAAGCTTCTGTGATTTGGTACGCTTGGTATCATCGAGCGCAGATAGCTCCTCGTCAAATCCAAGCAGTAATGCTTTCTCTTTCTCAACCACTGCTGCAACCTCTTGGTAATGGGCATTGTGACCGTCGAGCTCTTGATTAAGCTGCAGAATCTCGGCGTTCAGGCTCTTCCAAATCGACTTGGCTTCGACAAATGCTTCCTTGCTTGACGAGATATCAGCTTGGAGCTGATCTCTCTCAATCTGGGCTGATTGAAAGCCTTTTTGCGCAGTCTTGACTAGCTGCGACTGTTTTTCACCATTAGCTTTGAGAGTCTTGAGCTCCTTTTTGATTTGGTCAAGTTTAGAGCCTTTATCCTTGTGAAACTCAGCCATATTCTGCTCAATACTTTCAACATTTGCTTCAGCTTTAGTCTGTGCAACTTGCGCTTCAGTGACTTCGGTTTGAAGCCGCCCTATCTCCTGCTCAAGTTTCTGAATTTCGCCAAGCACGGACGATGATGAGTTGTTTGCGATTTGCTCTTCCATTAGAATGACCTCATGCTTCTTAAGGTCAAGCATCTGGCTGAGCTTTGTACCCTGGTCAATCTTGGCTTTCTCGGTAACCATAAACTCTTTGATCTTCACAAGCTTGGCCTTCTCCTGGTTAAGACGTGCAGTCAAACTGTTATACTCCTGAATCTTTACCAGGATACCGGACGTACTAGGAGAGCTTCCGCCTGACAGTGTCCCGTTGGGGTCGTACACATCTCCTTGTAAAGTTACACTTTTCATACGAACCCGTTGGTCAAATGTCACCCGTTTTGCTGTCTCAGCATCCGCGCATATCAATGTCGAGCCGAAAACGTACTCCATTGCTCGGCAAACCTCGTCATCGTATCCAACAAGAGAAAGGGCAAGATCGACCTTACCGGGAGCAATACTTTTAGCAGCACCAATTTTCTCGGCAGATGCAACAAAAGCGGTGATCTTGTTGAGCGGAATAACGGTAACGCGCTTACGTAGTTTACCTTTTTCAAGAAGTTGACTGCCGGTAACCTCAGTATCTACCACCACATTGTACAGTCGGCCGCCAGCACAAATTTCGAGAGCAGTTGCGCATTCAAATTTAGATTCCTCAAGAGAAAATAGCTGAGCAACCAGGCCCTTGACCTTCGAGCGGTCAAAATTGGCGACAGGATCGGTATACTTGAAATCAATGTTGGACACTTGACGCATCATGTTGTCAACTTTACCGGAGAGTTCCCGGACTAAGGTCTCAGTCTGATTTTTTTGCTCCTTTAGATTGTCATGTGCGTCACGGTCAAAATTGATTTCGGCGAGGTTCTTCTCGATAACAGCGGATTCCTCCTTGAGACTGTTGAGTTTAGCCAACAACCCGCTGTTCTGCTGAGCAGCCTTCTTGGCCTTCGGCGTAAGCTCTCTACCTCGCCTCTGAAGATGCGATATTTCGAGCTTGAGTTGGTGTTGACGCGACTTGGCTTGGCTAGCTAGAGTACGGGCTTGTTCGAGTTGGTCCAAGAATCCACTTTTCTGCCCTTCCTTAGAAGCGACGCCGGTCTGTAAAGTTTCTAGCAGCTCCTCTCTGCTATATGCCTCAGCCAGGATAGCATCATGCTTGTCCTTGACTGAATGGAAATTAGCCTCTTGTCGCTCAAATTCCAGCATTTTCTGGGAGAGACTCTGCTCAAGCTCGACAATAGAGCTCTGAATTTTTTGACCTTTTGATTCTTCTTCGCCAATAGTTTTGGTTTTGAGCTCTAGCAAAGTAGTTATTCGCACAATCTCATGGGAAGTCTCCTTCAAGACTTGCTCGAGCTTCTGTAGCTTGGTCCCTTTCTTAAGCTCTTTCTCACGAAGTTCCTTAATGCGAGATATATCTTGTTCAATCAGAGCTATTTCAGAGTTTGTTTTGGCCACTTCCTGTTCCACTGTTTTCATTTCCGCTGACTTCTGATCGATGATTTGCTGAACATTTTGTAACAAGTCTATAAGCTTAAAATAATCGTGAGCGACGACTACCTTTGTAAGACGCTCAAGGTCAGACTGCGTCTTTTGCAGCTCGAGGAACGATCTCTTTTCAGATCTAAGCTTTTCTAGCTTAGGTTCAATCTCTTCTTGCAATAAATTGTTGATTTCTTCTACTTTTTTGTCCTTTTTGGCCATGGTCTTGATAGCCTTGTCGCGGCGATCCTCAAACATGCGAGTACCTGAAGCTTCTTCGATCATCGCCAGAATCTCTGCAGCCTTCATGTTTAGCACTTTTGTAATTCTTCCTTGCATGATAAGAAAGTTTGGGTTGTTGATGTTAAGCTGAACCGACTGAAACAGATTCTGCACTGTCTGCTGTTGAGCACGATGACCATTGATCAAGTATTTACTGGTACCACCAAGAACAATCTAACAATCAGCATACTGCTTTCTCTGCGGTATGATCTGAACTCACCTGTCTGGTAACGCTAATCTGCGGACAAGTTTCAAACCCAATGGGACTCTTTGACGCGTCGCTGTTGTCGAACACAATGGTCACGCTGGCTTTAGTAACACCAGCCTGGCCACGCTTGTAAATGAGATCTTGCTGATTCTGAGCTCTGACAGTACTCATAGACGTAATACCGAGCACGAAGCAAATGGCATCAAGAATGTTGGATTTGCCAGATCCGTTTAAACCGGTAATACAGTTGAATGATTCATCCCAGTCGCTAATGACAGTCCTCGTCGCGTAGGACTTGAACCCGTCAATAATAAGCTCTTCAAGCCTCATCTTCCCTAATACAATCTCCTTGTAAAAGGAGGATTCGGCCTGTAAGTGCACTCGATCTTGAAGGTAGCAACAGTGCTGATGGACCAGACTCGGTCCTATGTTTACAACCCGGCGCTCGTAAACAAACAAACCGGTTACCCGGTGCCAACGTGAGAAGGCTCGCGTAAAACTCAAAAGCCGGGTAACCTGAGAGAGGAGAGACTGGCAACGCAGGTTGTAGCAGAAACAGATATAAATATAGTAAAGAGTGTTATGCATTCACTCTATCAAAGACACGGCTTTGATATATCTTGGTAGCAAGGCAGCTCCTAGCTTTCGTCAGCAATGCGCTACGCTGCTACCGCCCTTACAAAGGGCTACGCCATGCAAGATTGCCGGAAATAAGCCAACAATGCTGTGGATCATCATTTACTAAGTATTCCACAAATTACAAGTACAAGGATCTAATTATGTCAAAGCTCTATCTATTTGTAGATATATCAGCTGTTTGTGGCGTTAATATGCACCTCTAGACAGCCGTTCGATGCCAACCTGTCGGATCCCATGTTTATTCAACCCGTACCCCATTCCGTCCCAAGGCTCGGGGCGAACTCCCGGCGGGAAAGCTTCGCAAACAAAAAAATTATGGATTGGGACCGGCAGCGGACATTTCGCATAGCATTATTAACAAGGGGCGCTCCATTGGAAGAGACATTCGTCAGCAAGAACTCTACAGATTCGAAGCGGATTATTTGCGTCTTACTACTGGATAACAGTGTTATCTCATGGCTTCCGTATCCCGTATCTTATAACTATCAGTCTCTACGCTGTTCAGATTACTGGAGGGCCTGGGATTCGTTAGACATTTGCGGCCGCCATAACTGGCCACTTGGTCAAAATACTGTTAGAATATCCAGCTTTTTTTTGCTCCGCTAAATAATGGCGGCAGTTTTTTCCTTCGACGACGACGAGTCGGAGCTTATTACTCGATATAGGACGCGGTCTGTATCGTCGGTCGATTCGCGCGATGACACCGTAGTTGCTTCGGCAAACGGTGTCGCAAACAACCAATCACGAGCGATAAATGTGATTGCAGAAGATGTCGAGGATGGACTTGTTGGCGGTGAGAAAGAGGATGACGAGGTAGATGCCCTGGGCAGCGCACTCAAGAATCAAAAGTTTGCAGATGAAGAGCATATGGGTACCTCATATCGGGTAGACCTTGTTGGAGATTTCGTGGCAGAAGATTCAGATAGCATCTTTCTCAAAGAGAAGCTCAAGCCGACAGATTTTGAACCCATCAAAGTGCTTGGACAAGGGGCGTATGGAACAGTTCTGCTTGTAAGAGAGCGCTCGACAGGAAGACTTTTTGCCCAAAAGCAACTAAAGAAAGCATCCATGACTGTGCACAAAAAGACTGTTGAGCAGACTAAAACGGAACGATCGATTTTGGAGTCTGTAAGGCACCCGTTTATCGTCAAGTTGTTCTACGCTCTGCAAGACCAACACAAACTCTATCTCATACTCGAATACGCGCAAGGCGGTGAGTTATTTTCACACCTCGCATCCCAGCATATGCTCTCGGAAGAAGTCGTGGTGTTTTATACAGCGGAGCTTGTCCTTGCAATTCAACATCTTCACGGTACCGTCGGCGTTGTTTACCGCGATCTCAAGCCTGAGAACTGTCTACTTGATTCCCAGGGCCATCTGGTGTTAACGGATTTTGGCCTTAGCAAAGTAGCCAATGATGACGGCACTTGCAAGACATTTTTAGGCACTCCAGAATACATGGCGCCAGAGATACTGCTTGGAAAACCATATGACTTTGCTGTTGATTGGTGGTCGCTTGGTGCATTGACATACGACTTGCTTACCGGGTCACCTCCGTTCACGGGCAACAATTTCAAACGGATTGTTGAAAAGATTCAGAAAACGAAACTGAACCTGCCATACTACCTTACAGCTGAGGCGAAAGATATACTGACAAGGTTGCTCCGTAAGGAGCCTCGGAAACGACTCGGTAGTAATCAGCCGGCTGACTTCCAAACCATACGCAAGCACAGATTTTTCCGCAAAGTCGACTGGAGACGGCTCGAAGCTAGGGATCCAAGCATTGTGCCTCCGATTGTTCCGGTTGTTACTGATCCGATTTTGGCGGAAAACTTCTCCTCCACATTCACAAGCATGGCTATTAGCCCCCCTGGCGTTGAGATTTCGGCTCGGCAGGAGGTACTTGGAGAGGATTTAATCACATTTGAAAATTTCACGTTTACAGCTTCCAATAGCTTCATTGAGTCAGCTATGAGCGGTATTCTTAATTGAGTTGGCCTGACACATGGCGCCTTGTTTATTTGTTTCGGGTTTCTAAAAGTGATTTGGGTGTTTTAATATTGCATTTTTTATGCCTGTGGTGGACGGTGTTATTGGTCATAGAGTATTGATAGCGAGCGCAATTGAATCTGAGAAGAAGGCATTATTTGTAAGGCACATGAATTTGTTATATGTAGGTACATGGATTGGGCTATCAAAGCCACGCTATATACAAGGAAGCATTACAGATCCTTCATGCTACTGCCCCCGCTAGATGTTTTATAAGTGACGAGACTCCATCATCTACCACGATGCACATACTCAACTCAAGTCTTATGTACAAGTAGGTATAAGTATATCGTGCTTATTTGGTGTCTGGATCGTGATGGAAGATGTCTTTCACTTTCTTAAAGAAGCCACCGCCATTGTGTTCAGAGCTGTCTGGTGTATCAACAGGCTTCTCTGAACTTGTCTTGGTAGCATCTTTTGACGGCGACGATGAAGAAGGTTCTGGAGAGCGAGATCTACATCGGGGTCAGTATAAAGCGTACAGAGCTCGAGCCAGGTACAACAGAAGAAGCGGGCGTGCGATGAACAGAAAAAGACACAAAACAGGAAAAAAAAAAATGTGTATTGGCCACTACAGGTACCGCTACATCATGATTTTATATACAACAACTCTATATGTGTATGTACAAAGGACTAGAGGGAGACTCACGTTGGTTTGATACCGCTTCGGCGAGCGTTATTGTCTTTGAAGGCATCGGCAAGTGCCTCAAGCAGTGCTGTTTGTTCAGCAGTAGATGGTCTAAACGATTAGATATCACAAACCCTTCCAAACAAAAAATCGGATGATAATACTAACCTTAACGTGTTGACCTTGAATGTGATTCTCAGATCTCCAGTGGAGTTGCGTTTGAGAACAGGAAGGCCCTTACCAGTCATGGTCACGGTCATACCATTCTGGGTTGCTGTAGGTACGTTCAAATCAGCTTCGCCATCTAGCGTTGGGATACGGACTCGGCCGCCAAGCGCTGCCGTGGTCATTGGAATTTCAGCCGTATAGAGCAAGTCCGATCCACGTCGGGTAAACTTGGGATGTTGCTTAACTCTGATCCTTACGTACAGATCACCCCGGTGAATACGTACGTTCTTGCTTGTCTGAACCATGGGTGCATCGCCCTCTCCTGAGACCCGTAGTCTCATGCCATCTTCAATACCGGGTGGGATGTCAACCGTCGTGCTCTTATTAGTCTTGACCACACCATGACCGTCACAGGTTGTGCAAGATGACGACGGATCAACATGAACACCGCTTCCACCACATGTTGAGCAAGTAGACGCAATCTGGAATCCCCCAGCGGTCATCTGGACTTGAGTACCAGTACCTCTGCATCTGGGACAAGTAGACCGCTTGTGTCCGGCCTTCAGTCCGCTGCCGGAACAAGTATGACAAGATACTAACGGGTTGTAGCTGACATTGACAGACTTTCCTCTAGCGATGTCATCCAGCTCGACCGACATGAGCACTTCAATGTCGTCTCCGCGATACTCTTCAACCGTGTTACGACCGCGTCGAGCACGACCGCCGCCGCCAAATGCAGCACTGAATAGGTCTTCAAAGTCAAACGGCTGTCCCTGTCCGCCTGCGCCGCCGCCGAATCCACCGAAATTGCTAAACGGGTTGAATGGACCGTCTCCGCCGGGACCACCACCGCCGCCGGAACCTGATGGATCGAACGAGCTGGCTCCGTAGGTATCAAACTGCTGCTTCTTGGCAGGATCCGATAAAATCTCGTATGCAGCCTGAATGTCATGGAATTTCTGTTCCGATCCGGGCTCCTTATTGACATCCGGGTGGTACTTTTTGGCTAGTTTGTAGTACGATTTTTTTATATCGGAAGTAGACGCGCTCGAGCTCACATTAAGCGTTCCATACGGATCTGTCTTGCCATCGCAAGGTGCAGCTGACGCATGAAATTGTCTTCTTCCAAACTCCGGGCTACTGCTGTTGTTGACAAACGATCGTGATCGTGGACTGGTACCACCGCTCAGGAACTGCTGGAGACTGCTGCTACCCGATTGTCGTCGGCACAGCTGTGCACTGCTAGTACCAACAAACTGCTTCAGCCTCGACCGCAGAACAGACGAGGCAAGAGAGAACGGCATGATCTCTTCAAGATTGCTCAGCAGAGAACAGGGCCACCAAACTTCTTTCCAAGTCCAAGATCAACCGGATAAGAATTGCACACACTGAACGAAGCAATTCCAGCACGAGCAGCTTCTGTTCCAAAAAATATTTGTGCTTTCTCGGGACAGGTTTGGTCCCAAACTGATTGTGAGACCCAAACCCTTTTCTATCTCGAACGCCGGAACTTTCTAGTAACCCTGAAGCCCCGTATGGAGCAGCTTACCCGGCCTTGAACTGCGTGCGCTTTTAATAAATACTAGACCGATCACGAGGGAAGTCGTGGACCTGACGAAGGCAAAAAGGCTTTGGATTGTCAGTGAAGTTGCTCTGCAATAGCCTCTTTTGGAGTAAGAGGTTAGCAGAAGTTTGGGGCTGTCAAATTTGATTCATTAACCCCGCAATGGCATCGTCAGAGAGCTCGACGGCGGTTTTTTTCGCGTGCATCGTTGTAGGATTCTTGTTCATTCGGTGGCTCGTGGCACCAGGGAGTCAGTCATCATCGGCGGGTTCAACGAGGACAGGTGGTGCTGCGTACACGAGCAGTCAGGATGCGTCCGGAAACTCAGTCTCGGGAGGTGTTAGTGGTGGAGCTCGGTTCAGACGTGCGCCACGGCCGGTCACGCAGGGCATGATCGAAGTCGTTCAGAGTGTGGCTCCAGGACTAACTGTTGAGCAAATCAGATACGACTTGGAACGGAGCGGGTCTGTTGAGGCCACTGTTGACAGAGTTTTGGCTGAGGGTACGTTGCCGTTCCCGCCAAACGCGGTTCCGACGACCCGGGTCATGGCCGAGGGCTCGTCGTCTCACAATGGGCCTGCGACTAAGCACGGGGACTTGATCTCACGGTATCATTTGGAGAGCAGGGTTGCTGCTGATGTAGATGCCGCAGTATCAAGTTCAGAGTCTGGTGCTGTAGCTACCAAAAAGAAATGGAGCCAGTCCAAGGAAGAACGACAAGCGATTCTACGGAAGCAGAGAGAAGATATGATTCTCAAGGCTAGACGCAAACTTGAGCAACAAGAAAAGTCCTCGGCTACCGTTGACAGTACAAGTTAGTGATTCGGCATCTTTGGGCATGTATATTTGTCGCTGTTATAACTATGATCGGCATCAACAGCATCGGGGGCCATAACGACATCTATCGTATAGGAGCTCTTTTCACGTCAGTTTGGGTTTTGATTTATTGTACGGGTGAAATGAATTTAGAAAGTATTTAGGTTTTTGTGTTTGTCAGGTGTTTGTTACGCTTGTATGAATATGTATTTCTGTAACCAAGCGCAGGGTACTGCGTAATATAGTATCACTGCAAAGATTTCACGCGGAGTGTTCGCCATGCCTCATGGACTTTGTATCTCATCAAGATTTAGCCGACTTAAGGTCAACAATGTTAATGGTTATAAGCAATTAGCTGAAAAATGATCCAATACTTAAAAGTCCTCAGCTACTCGGATCTGCCGAGGTTAGGGCAGTGGTTCTTATCGCGACACCGGGGTCTGTTCTGGGCCCGGGACATAGAACATGTCGAACCGAGCTGAGGAAGAAGGTGTGAAGCCAATGACATTGGTGGTGATATTACGACAGAGTCCCATTTCGCGACACATTGCTCGCAATGTCAGAAAACATCAAGGAGACAATCCTGACGGATTTGGAAAGAGATGAGGGTGGTTACGGGAAGCTGCGACTCGAAGGATTCGAGTCGCTGATGGAACGGCAACAACGCCAACGACAGCGGCGACGAGCTGCCGGTGTTCGGTCAGTAGTTATCCGAGCCTTTGCGTCTGGCGTGTTACTTTTTATGATTGTTATGAACTTTGGCACTTTTGCTCCCTCGTCGCTGCTGTTTAAATCTCCTCGCGACGGCAGCTCAGATTCGGCACATTCGCCGTCGACTTCAGCACCGGTTTCGGAGGACGCAGCCAGACTAGAGGTCTTCCAAGTATACCTTAAGCCTTCGCCTCATGACAAGTTAGTACACTCTAGTGTAATTATGGAGCATACTTTTGGGTTTTCTTATGGTCGTCCGTTTGTTGGTAAGTGGTTGCGCAGAATCTCATCGATGACGGTTCATATTGGCTAACGCGTGTCTAGGACTGTATAAGCCGGCGCCTACAAACTTCACACATGTCCAATTCAGGCTATTAGCAACATCGGAAGGAAGGCAGTTCGATAGGCTTGCGATGATTTTCTTGGGTGATCACGAAGTATGGCGCACGTCGACCGCGGAGCCGACATATAATGGCATTCACTGGGAATATACAAAGGACATGACGGCGTTCATGAGCCTGCTTCAGTCTGAGCAGAGGTTAATTTTCGAAATGGGGAATCTGGTTGACGATACTTATACCGGGAAGTTCGCTATGACCTTGGAGGCACTATTTTTCGATAATCAAGAGCTCGTTGCGGAAAGACCTGCGGACACAATCGTTGCTATGTCGGCTCGTCGTGGCGACCAAGGAAAGCCCTCGCACTGGTCGCTTCCATCCGATAAAGCTTCTGTTAGTGTGAGCCTTCCCAAGACCGCTTACAAGGCTGTTGCGTTAGTCTCGGCTAGTGGTAACGCGGCAGAGGAGTTCTGGTATACAAACACACCGTCGGCTTACAAAGACACTTTCGCCGATACATATTTGGACGGCCATGGTCCGCACCGTGAAGTGCAGGTTCTTGTTGATAACAAGCTTGCTGGTGCAGTGTTCCCGTTCCAGGTCATATACACCGGCGGAATCTCACCAGGTTTGTGGCGGCCGGTTGTTGGGATCGGTGCCTTCGATGTGCCTATGTATGCGTTTGATTTGTCGCCATTTCTACCGAGCCTATGGAATGGCACCGAGATTCAAATTAAAGTTGAAAGCGGGGATGACGTTGAGCCTGGTATCGACCGTGATTGGATCGTGTCGGGTAACGTTCTGGCGTGGACCGGTGATGTTGAAGGCTCGGGTGACATGGTAGAGTATCGCGCCGATCCGCTGCGGGTGCAGACGAACGCAACCGTTTCAGAAGACAAGAGTCAGCTTAACGTGTCCACGTCAGCCACTCGGGAACTTCACGCTAAATCCGTATTGCGATTCGGCGACGAGGTAGTCGAGGTCGTCTCGAGCACGTGCAGTAAATCCAAGAATGAGCAGCAGCTCACGAACCGCGGGTTCAAGCAGACTGTGAATTCCAATATCGAGCGCGTGGAGAATTCCACTGTTCTCGGTTCTCGTGAGTTTGAGTATCCGTTGGAAGTTACTTCGTTTTATGAGTTCTCGCCGGTGTTTAAGATCTACGCGGATCTGCGACGCGTATACTCTCACGTAGACGACCGCTTGAAACGTGATGTGTGGACGTCACAGTCCGGAAACTCGTATTACGTCTCCAGAGATGCCGAGGGTAACGGACCGTTTGGTGGCGGCGCTACCAAACAGACGTATGCCGAGTCGATCAAGCTTTTCAACGAGCAGTATCTCCGCACCGTCGGCACGCTCAATGGTGTAGTCGAGCGTGACGCTGAAATGCACTTTGGAGGACCCGACTCTTCGACTGCGGACGTTGCTAGCGGATTGGAGCAGATCCGGACCGGTGTGAGTAATGATGAGTGGACCGGTGGGAAACAGTTTGCGGACGTTGATAGCAATCTGTCTGCGTCTGCTGTTCTCGATAGACACAGCCCGCTTGTTGCTGGCTGCCTTGAGTCGTTCCATGACCGGCTTGTTTCCGGCGCGCTATCGATTACATCTGCCCCACAGGATGATGAGGTCAAGTTGTGTATTCGCAAGCTACTCGGTCGCGGGCCTCGATAGATTGAATACAACACGGTTCGTTAAGGTGTTTTTCATGGTTGGTTTACTTCATATTTTGTTTTCGGTTTTACATTGGCAACTAGACTTGGTCGAAGGTAGAGTAAAAACAGGTGCAGCAAAGTGCGTCTTCACGCGTCATATAGACTTACAATGATCGGACTTGGTTTGCAAAGTAGGTCATTTAGTTAATTGACAGAATTCACAAATACATTCATGCCCAATTAGGGCGTTCATATAACTTCATTTCATAAGAACATGAGTTTGCACAGTAAACAAAATAAGCAGATACTTAACCAAAAAAAAAAAACTCAACACAACACTTCTATTCACACATCAACTAACGAAACCACAAAAAAATTCGCCTGATTATTACTTAGAGAATTTTAAATAGAATGGGGAAAAAAAAAAAAAGAACCAAGCACTCCACCACCACGTACGGAACATAAACTAAGAAAACACGCGTACACCGAAATCACAAATAGATATTGTCAACTTAACGGCATCTAGTTATGAATTTCAATCGGATTTTCACTGTCCGGTGCAAACACCTGGATAGTAGGCGTCTGCGGTCTCTCGTCTTGAGCCATGCCGGGTCTTGTAGTAGTGTGAACAGGTGTGATCAAACGGGGCTTGATCTTTTCCGGGGTGGGTGGATTGATACCAGCAGGCGCAGTCGCTTGCTTGACTCCACGCTTCGGTCTCGGTCTCAGAGCACGAACAGACAAGCATGAACGGGGGCAGACGCCTTGTGCGGATCTGTCGAGCTTGACGCAAAGCGCCCAACCATCGTCGTACTCGTGGAGAATACGGACAAGCTGGCCCTCCTTCAGTCCCAATTCATCGTGCATAGTGGGATTAAAGTCCAGCACGGCGCGGTGCACGTTAGAAGTGGAGTTCGCAGCGGCAGCGGTATCAATCGCAGTATGTGGATTAGCAAACGGATCGTTGGGAGCGGAAACGACCATCATAGGTGAGCCTGGAGGAGACTTGGTAGAGGAGCCGGAAGATGTCGATGAAGCATATGAAGTGCTGGGAGACGAAGCCTCCATGGCTGCTGCTGATGTGGCGGCGGCGGCGCCCGCTACTGACTTCACCGTGAATCCACCTTCAGAAGAAATAGAAGATGCAACTGACGATCGGTTTGATTCTTGGCCGATGTTACCGGTCGAAGTACGCGTGGCCCGGCCAGATAGAAGCGACAAAGGCAGCAAGCCTGATGTAGGTCGCGCCACGCGGATCGACAGTTGCGGACCTCTGGAAGCAGCGGCAGCTGGTGCAGAAATGCCGGAAGATCCGGTAAACTTCTCGCGCATGTCATCCTCGTTGGCTTCATCTCTGCGGTTCCTGTAACGTCTGTATACGAAAAACGCAACCAAAAAGATCAGAGCCGCTCCGAGAATGGCACCAATCGCGATGCCGGCGCGAGCGCCGGTTGATAACCCAGACTTTGTTGCTGGCTCAGCATCACCGTCAAGCGACGACTGGTTGTTGCGCGAGCTATCGGAGACGGTAGACGTGGACACGGGTGCCGACGAGGTAGCAGAAGCAGTCGTGACGGTGGCCGACGAAGACAGAGTTGATGAAACAATCGCAGCTACATCGGCTGAGGACGTAGGAGTGTCGTGGTACGACGTCAAGGTCGAGGTGAGGTATACGGTAGACGACTTCTTTGCGGAAGCAGAAGCTAATGGAGCGTGTTAGTAAACCGGTTGCAGTTTGAGTGATTTTTTTTGCGCAGATACTTACTCTTGGTGGCGGCAGAGGTAGTGGTGGCATCGACAGAGGATGCCGTCTTGGTGGAGCTTGCAGCAGCAGCGGTTGCAGAGCTACCAGAGTTGCGCGCGTGGGTCACGGTGAGAGTTTGGTAGACGGTGAGAACCTGGCGACGCACGACGGGCGATCTCGCGGCCAGGATCTTGCGCTCACGAGCTTCTTCGAGAGCTCTGCGCTGGAGATGCTTCTGCTGGGCAGCAGAAACCATGTCGAACTGGGCGGTGGGGTCGCGACGAATCACAGGAGCTGGCCGTCTTGCCAGAATCTGATCCATGTCCAGTTCGCGCTTCTGGTGGGCGTGCACGGCATGCTTATGGTGAGCCTGAGGTGCCATTGTAATCGACGAAAGAGAAACGAGCCAAAGTCAGGCTGAGAGAAGACAGAAGGAAGGCAGAGTGCGTCAGCGACCGCGAATGAATGAGAGCAGGACGTGAGGTTTTTTTTTTTTGGAGGCAGCCTGAGAGAGTGAAGGCTGGAGACTGAAATCAAGCAAGCACACAGCAGCACGCGTCGTACTCAATCAGTCGAGAGCCGATCGAACGTATGCTGGATTGCAGGAACGAAAGAACGAACGAAAGAAAGCAAGGCAAGGCAAGGACAAAAAGGGATCGTGAAGAGCACAAGAGAAAGAGAGTGTGTGTATGTGTGACGGGACAGGAGAGCGGGAAGTAGTGAAGGAGACGAGGACGACCTCACAAACGGCAGGCTGGCTGGCACTCTCTCCTGCATTCCTCACGCGCGTTATTAACAAAAGGGGCTCTCGGTTTGGGTCGTGCAGGTTGAGAACTCAAAACAAACCTGTTTGGGCAATTTCGCCGCGGGGGGCCGGGGGGGTTTTTTCCCTGATCGGGCACGCTTTAACCTGATCGGGGGCAACATTCCTGAGTGCGACCCTAGCCCCCCCCCCCCCGGGGGGAAAAACGCGACGGCGCGTGTCAGGAGTTCCCGACGCGCGACTGACGCGTCGCAGAACGCGTCGCTTGCGACGATGCGAGAACTTTTACAGCAGAGATGGGTTCCAGCAGCTAGGAGCAGGAGCAAATTGCAGGTGTGTTTTTTTGCCGGCGATGGAGCAGCTGTATATGTATGGTTTGTCAATTGCAGAAGCGCTGCCGTCGAGGTAGAGCCCCCGCTCAGCAACGCACCACACCTCCTTGGCTCGCTGTCGGGCGGTCTCCCGGGCCCGTTCGCCAACTGCTGCTGATGCCTCGCGTCTTACGCGGGTTGGCCGATGGCAGGGATGGTGGTGGTGCTTTGAGTGCCGAGGGCTAAACAGGAGATATTTAGACGGTGTTATGCCGGCCGTTGTAGGCAGGCCGTTGTAGGCAGAAATCGTGCTAAACTTCAGTTCATTTGATAGACAAGAACAAACCTGTCCGTGTCATTAGAATGCTATCCATCTACTCCTTCTTATCGTCGTCATTGCCGCCGTGGCCAACGCTCTCGTCCCGTTTCGCTGCGAAATAATCGTTGCGAGCATTCAACGACAGCATGTTGGTCGAGCCCATACGAAGCATCTTCATGCGCTTCCCAAACGTACTGCGAGAATGATATGTGCCGGTAATGGCATCATAATGGCTTTCTCGAGACGGTGCCACCACGCTTCCTATAAATCCGCTGCTGGAACGGCCAAACCCAAGCCCACCACTCTTGCCGGATTGCTTCTCGGCCGCGCTCGGTGAATCTCGGCCGTCTCGAGCTGTTGTTGATGTCGTTGCACCCTCGATCGTCGCATTTTTACGTTTGCTGGCAACAAACTTGCGTCGGGCGTTGACCTCTTCCTGCGAAATGTGGCCAAATCCATTGCGTCTTCTGAAACACGACCGCATCAGCATATTCGCATCCAGCATCCGCTTCGGAATCGTTTGCACAACCTGGAAAATCTCCATCGAGTCTCGCACGTTTTCAATCTGAACCTCTCCTAACTTAAAAATCGTCAGGGCGATTCGGAAAAATATCTTGGAATCCTCGTAAAAGAAACAATCCCAAACCCGAACCACACTCTCGATTGGCAATACTCCAATGAAGCCACCTATCATGTTAGTCAACCAACAACAAAACAAAAATAACAAAATTAATTCTCAACCTACTCATAAACCATGCTGCCGTACACAAAGTAACTGGCGGTAGTCGCAGAATCATGTCGTCATGATGAAACCCATCCAGTCCTGCGCCAATTTTATTCCACACCGCAGGTAACGACTCTTTAACGCACATCATCAACACACCTTGGTCAATATTTGCGCCTTCCAAATTAATCTCGTGCATTCCTGGTAAATATTTCTGAGTGATGATCACCAGCATCCAAAACGTGCGTTCCTCGTCCATGAACAACAGCAGCAACGCCGCCAAAAAATTAAGACTCTGGCAGTATCCGGTTTTTGGCACATAAATAGAGAACGCGAACAAGACCCGTCTGAGCGCCTGTACCATCGGTGTCTCCACTATCGCAGTAGAGCTGCGACGACTAGAGCCGGACGCCGCCGAACCTGGAGTTCCAGGTGTGCCGGGGCTAATAGGAGCAGCAGTAAGATCAGGATTCCTGAAGTGAATGTTGTCCGGGAACGTACGGTGCAAATCGCGCTCGATAAGCTCTGCATCCGGGGTTGAGCCTGACAGTCCTTGTCGCCACAGTCGCTGGTACAGGCCAGCGTTGTCTCGAATATAGTCATGCCCTTTGGCATACCAAAACCAAGCAGCTCCCCTCCACGCAGACGGTATCCCCTTCCGAATATACCGTTTGACTTTCCTTGATTTTGGCGGGAAACGCAGCGGTACGCCGTCCTCGTCAAACTCGATTCCATGAGCTCGGATCAGCACTTCCCATTTTCTCTGTCGGCGCTGATTGTACTCCTCATACTCCGTATACCACTGGTCATATTCTTGTGCTGTTATGTACTGATTCTGCTTTCTGAATCCATATTGGTCCCGTGCCTCACTAGCCACAGGTGGTCTATTCAGTCCGTCAGAAGCAAACGTGCCTGGAGCAAATTGTGGCCGCGTTGAGGCAATTGTAGGTGCCTGGGCTTGTCCTCCGTACTTCAGCCACCCGCTGTTGCTGCTGTTGACACTCGACCCGAGCGTGTGCTTTCGAAAATCTGGAGATGTGCCCGGCGATGTGAACTGGTTGAACTGCATACTAGAAAACGAGGTGCTCATACGAACACTGCTACGCCTATTAAAGCTGCTGTTCGCGCTATTGTTTGAGGTCATCGCAATCCCAACCCCACCGCTGGTACTGCTAGTGCTAGTTGACGACGGCAGCGGAGGTGTCTCCGACGTCTCGTACGAGCCGATAATATTAAGCGCGGTATCATTTTTGTCGTCGTCAAGTGTGGCAGTCGTAAGATTGGGCGCACTCCTTCGTGACCGTAGAACATATGCCTGAGGGAACAGACCTCCGGAAGACGGCGAGTGCATGCCTCCAGCCAGGTACCCATAATCGGCACTGTAATTGTCATTCTCTTTGTTGCTGTCGCTTACGCGCAAACGTGAATTCTCCAGCGTCGGCTGAGATGGTATATGGCGCACACTCAAATCTGCAGAAAACCTCGCTAGCGATGAACTTGATGAAGTTGACGACGCAGTTGACGACGCCGTTGTGCTCGGTCTCGATCGTCTAAGCCGTCCTGCGAAAGGAGGAATGTCGAGAGCAGGTGACGGTCGGCCAGCAACAGCATGCCCGTTTGTGACACGTTTCAAGCCTTGACCGTTCGTGCCTCCTTTCCTCCTCGTATCCAATTGAGAAGCAAACGCTGGCCCTGTTGGTGACGGTACAGGCGAGCCGGACGCTCCGGCGACGTTGTGACGTCTTTGTGTCACAGTGATATTTGCCATTGCATGTGTCTCACACAAAAAAAAACCAAAAAATATATCCAACAAGGATATTCTCAAAACCTCTTGACCCTATTATTTTATCTCACTCTAATACTGTATCCTCATTCGAGGGTGCACATGCTAGTATCAATGCCACCGCTGTCGGTATGTTTGTGCTGCCGTGCGCGAGTCAGGCAGTCTCCAAAAACACACGAGAGGAGTTCAAATCTCCAAGCGACTATCGCCTCTGTACACTCCAGTCTAATTAGCAGTACAGAGCCGTCCTGTATGCCAAAAGATACGCTAAATCCCTAATTTGAAAGTGAAGCCGGAGTCAACTGGCTTTGCTGCTTTGCAGTCAGTCAGCTCGTCGGTCATATTCAGTGATACATTCTCGAGCGATTTATGGTACCGACCCCGCTACTTAGTATAAGCGTAAGTCTGATTTCCCCCGGTGCAAGCCGCACCACCGCATCTTGTGTCCCGGCCCATCTTCAAAGACCATTAGCAATTGTCGGGCATGATATATTGATGTTACTGTGTACACAGTATCTCTTCAGAAGATATAGCTATACTATAACTGCTGGAGCTCTTTATGTCTGCAACTTCGTCGACTAGAGGAGGCGCCGTTTCGGGCACCAGCGGCAAACGAGCCGGCAACGCTACGTCCGCTGCCAATGCCTCCAACAGTACAGCAAACTTGGCTCCCGGGGATGCTGCGGAGGATGCTAGTGCCATGTTAGATCCTGTAAGCTACTTACCTTGTGCAAGGCTTGCGTTGACTACTCGTCATATAGCTAACCATCATAGATCGACTTTGAATCGTTCCCCAGATCCAGCTTGTCGAAGTACAAGCTGTCATATAATCTCGCATCCCCATTCCCGGTGTCTTTCCCCGGTTACCTGCTTCGTGGCTCGGCCGGAAGGCAGACATATTCCTACAAGCACTCCAATCGGATCTCAAAGAACGAAGTTGCCTCCAACGTTAAACGCCATTTCACAGCGATCCCCGTTCGCGAGACCGAAATGATCGCTAGTTTCTTGTACGCGGCGAAGAATAAAGGTATGGTACCGATGTGGCGATAATACTTCTCAGGTCCCGTCAAACTAATAACTGTAGATAACGCTTTCAAATTACGATTTCCCGTCAATTAAAACACATGTCGTCGCTGAGTGTTTGGTTCACAGCACTTGGAGTTGGTGGTCGGTACGGTTTTCGTTTTCGTTCTCGTTTGTCGGTTTATGCTTTTGCGCGTTTGGTCAGTTTTCAGTTATAAAAAATCATTAAGCTATACAAAACCGGTTCACGTTTATTGATCAATCTAAAAATAAACAAAATATCTACAGAATAACAAGTTTTCCATACCATTACAACCCTTCAGTTTGTCTTTTTGTCATCCTCCACCTCTAAAATCACTCCACTCACAAGAGTCTCTGAAAAGTACTCAAGCGCGATAACAAACACACATAGCAGGCTTGCAATGCAATAGTGACTAATGCTCATGCCAATATCAAGCCAGCTGCCTTCGTCCAACACAAGATAGAAAAAATTCAATGTCAATATGTCCGAAATAGACAACATCATTGTAAAGAGAGACGATGGCTCCACGCCTAGTCTCTGCGTGAGCAACCCAAGATCTGCTGAAATCACCGCAAATGGTGCCAAGATCTTGAATATTAACAAGGCGCCCATCGCGAACGGGTCGAACACCGGTAACAATCTATATACAGAATCGAGCGAGAACGATGAGATCGATGCGATGTTACCGGTACCGAAGAATGCCATTTGTGTCAAGAAAAAGAACATGAGGGAGATACGAATGTCAGCCAGTTCAAGTCTGCGAGCAGTGGGAATCGCGGCGACCTTGTCTGGCTTGTTATCATTTGCGCCGTTTGCTGCTAGGTCACTAGCACGCCGGTCATCGTATATCTTGCGTTCAATGTCGACCCACAGGACCAAATTGACAAAGAACGCTACGTAGAATAACCCTTCATATGAGATTGTCAAAAGAATGAACGTAGGGCTAAACGCTAAGAAAAGTAACAGCAGTCGCGTCCTATAGTCATGATGCTTATGCTTGACATGTGCAAACGGCAGCAGGATTGACAATGCTAATACAATCCACCCCGCGACTTGATTTCCAAGCGGTAGTCCAAGCCCTGCGTTCAGTGACCCGACAGTGGAGCGTGTGACAAACATTGTGAATATCACAAGTCCAAGCTGAAGTCCAAGCACAACAAGAGTAAACGGATGGACACCATGGCCGCCAGAGGCAGCTCGTTTGGCCAGCAGTAGAATTCCGGCCGATCCAAACGTTGTCATCAGACCACCAGCGACCAGAATCTGAGTTATGCTTTCCACCTTCACCACAGGAAGTAAAGTGAAGATGCTCATAAGCCAGCATGTCACGAACCATGACGAGATAAGTGCTTTGTTCTTCTTGCAGAGCTCAAAGTTCTGCAACAGCGGCCACACCGATAAAAGGACATACACGGCAGAAAACATCTCTCTGTGGAAATATCCATAGACGATGGTCTCCATCAGTGCTAAAAATGCGACCACTTGAACAGCCAACTGACCAGGCGTATTAGAAACTCGGCTCTGCGATTTCCACACAAGAATTTTTAAACCCTGCCAAAGAGATCGACGATACTCTAGCACGGTCTCCCAGAAGATCACTGGGAACAGAGCGTAAAGATAATACATATAAGGAGATTGCTGGAACCAGAACATGCCACACATTGCGGTAAACGCTAATAATGCAATCACGGTAAAGACTGTCCCGTGAGAAGGGGCAATTTTCTCTGGCAGAATATAAAAATCCAAAAAAGCTGTCAGAGCGTAAAAAATCCAACCAAGAAATCCGATTGTCACTAATGATCGTAAAAAGAGCCAGTTGTATGTTTGAAGATACCTTAACCCTTTGAGGCCAAGGCTAATTAGCTCCTCTGACAACCCAATCGCGTCTTCATATTTGCCTTCGCTTTCTAGTTGTTTGACAGCCTCAATCAAGTCATGGAAGCTACTAGTAGTATTTTCAATCAAGTTGTACGGCTTGAAATTGATTTGCACACTCCTGGTGTGTTCTTCTTTGACCCTGTACTGCTCCAGAATTTCCAGAGCGTTAGCAATCAAGGCATGGCACTTCACCGGCAAAGGCGCATCAATGTAGGCGAGCGGAAGTTCACCAACCGAGTTAGCAGGATACGGTAGTCCAACAAGATACGTCATCAAAGAAGCAATATCTGCCTGTGCCATGTCATTACGCTTTACTGAAGTGAGTCCCCACGGTGTTGAAAAATCGTCGTGGCCAGTAGGATTGGTTGTGTCCGGCTTAGCGACGCCGGCGCCCCATGCAACTACCGGCGTACGAGTATTATCTGGATGGCCATCCCCATGGCTACCCCAGTCACTCATTCCATGGTCAGCTGTAAATACCCAAGCTGTTTTGTCGTCCCCGTAAAACTTATTGACTTGACGCTCGAGACGTTGAATCCCAGCGTCGATATGTTTGATGTTATTGATGTACTGCTCAGAGTAGGGCCGAGACGCATGACCAGCGGTATCGATACCAAGCAAATGCAAAAAGAAAACAATTTTGTCTTCGCGCAGTCTCGCGTTAAGCTCCTTGTCGACAGTGGCGTTTGCAAACAACTCATCCAGTCGATCAAACACGAACGTATCAAGGTCGCGGCTATCCTTTGTAAAGTCCTCAAACTCGTGTCCATACATAAAAGTATCTACCCGCTCATTATCTGACGCACCCTCGGCAAACATGACTAAAATATCCGGGGAACCGAACGACCATGTATGTCGTGACTGGTTAAAGACAGAATCAAAGTCGACCGGGTTCTCTTTCCAACCTGAAGGATTAGCGGAGTCACTCGTATTGAAACTGCCATACTTCGTATCATACCCTTTGTTACGGCGCTCACATCTTCGTAAAAGCCAGCAATTATAGCCACATGACCCGGTCGTGATTCTGTAGGCATACGAGTGTGCGACACACCAAACGTGCCGTCGTTAAGAATCTTGGACCGGACGAAAGGAGCTGAATATTCGTAGTTACCGCTATTCTCATTGTACCGGGGCTCGAGACACTTATCCGCCCTTAAACCATCGCCTATTTATTAGCCTATCGTTCCGTCCACTTGGAACAATCTGAGATTGTCATCCACAAGGTACTACCCACCCACAATCAAAAATAATCGCTTTGCCGGCGCATTGTCAGTCGACGGGAAATGTTGCATGCCGTGAACAAGAGGAGTTACAAAGTAAATGTCAAAAATTGACCATAAATATGACAGGTGGAACAGTATGCCCACGAGCAAGACTGATTGCTTTCCGAGTCTGTTCATTGGTGCGGCCCGACTATTCCCAGTGGCAATGACAACGGCACCGAGGATTAAACAAGAACGACAACGCCCGACAATTTCTCAAGTCCGTTCAAGCTGGTTTGCGTTTATTCTGGAAAGCTGTTATACATTTAGGCTCTCATTGTCTAGTAAGTCGGCTTACTCTGTTAGGACTTCTCCGAGTTCAGTACGCGGAGCTATTTCTCGACAGTACGCCGGCTGGTGCGGCGTAACCACGTTTTCGATTGTGAGAGCGATGGACCGGAATACTTGTAAACAATATTGGTTCTTTTCGACTAATATACATCTAGTTTATCAAATACCATAGCAACTTTACATCAACACCTATTTTTTGTCATAAGATAGTGGAACAATCTTGCGCTTCTTAAGGCGCTCTTCGTCTTCGTCCTCATCATCGAACGGTGCCCGACTGTCGGGTCGTTTCTTCCCACCAGCCAGAGCGCTTTCGGTGGCTTTTCTGCCAAACGAAAGCTTGAATTTAGGTCCTGCGGTTGGTGTTTTCGCGGATGCAGCAGAGCCCATAGATATGGGTTTCATACTTATCTTTGTCGATGGAGCTGTATCCGACGCAGGTTCAGTCTGAACGTGTTCCTTGCGAGGTTCTTCCTTTCGAACCTCAGCTGAATTTTCCCGCGAGGCAGACAAGTCTGGTTTGCGACTACTGGCTGTAAACTGCTCCAAGAACGAGTCAGCGAGAGCGGTAGCGTCAGGAGTAGCTCGCGGACCGTCCGGCTTACTCGGCCGAGGATCACGCGCAGCATTACGCTCATCGGCGTCGATTTCGCGCTTTCTAAATGCCTGATACTGCCTTGCCCATAGCGAGCGATCTCGGTAGTAATCGACTTTTCTCCTGTCAGCTTCAGCATCATCGTCCCATTCAGCAAATTTGATTAATGCCGCCTCCTTATTTTTCCGTATGTAGTCATCGTATTCACGTTCACGGTGAAGTTCCCGCTCTGCCGCAGCAATTCGCGCCCGTTCTTCTCTTAGGAATCTGCGCTCGTGGATAATATATTCCTCTTCCAGCTTGTCTTCAAGCTTTTCTATCCGTTGGTCCTCGATCTGCTCGTCTGTCAAGATCTCGCCATCGGGACCAAGAACATCTGGTTCATCCAATTTTAAACCTTTTTTGAAGTCTATCGGCTCGACTCCTCTTTGATTGATTCCAATCTCTCTCGAGGGGAAGCTCGCATTTACTGCTTTGCGTTCTTGTCGAAAACGCTCTGTTTCTTCCGAACGTTCGGTTCGTTGCCTCTCCAATTGACTTGACCGATCTCTAAAAGAAGCAATTTCGGTAACAATTATAGCTCGCTGCTCGTCTGACACTGGAAGTGTACTTAAATCGTCATCAGCGCCTGGAGCAGGTTTTGAGTCTGTCAACGAGTCTTCGCCAGACTGCTGCTCGAGTTCTGCGGCCTTCTTTACTTCGTCTCTCTTTATGGGATCTGTCCATAGCGTGACCAGTTCTTTAAGTGCGGTCTGGTATTTCTCTCTGTCCTCAGAAACATATGGCACAGCTTCAATGAGGGAATTCGTTTTTTCGCTCGTTGTGATCAAGAGCTTAAAAGGCTTTGTATTTGCCACGGCTTGATCCTCGACCTCTTCGCCCTTTTCTGAATTCACCACGACCTGAAGCTCTAGATCTGATAGAAGATTAACAGCGTGTGAGACTGCGCTAACGTCTGTGTATTCTGCAAATGCAAACCCAAGAGGTTTGCCTCTGGAGCTCTTCATGTGTATCCATGCTTGTAACGGCGCTGCTGCAGCTAGAAACTTGCCGAGCCAAAAGTCATCAAGCACGTCCGGTATGTTTCCGATAAAAATAGTGTGATCTGCTTCCTCGCTCGTGGCTTGCCTTAAACTTCGTTCGACCAGGAATGACTGACTGGTCTGCTCGGGTGTGTCTTCTCTGTCTTGATTCGCACTGCGACCCTCCCCTGCGTCTCGTTGTCCGCTGCCATGATTATCCGCATGGCTTGCATTTGGTGCTTGTGGTGGTAGGCCGGCTTGGCTATAGGGAGTCGTCACTGGAACGAATGATGGAGCACCAAACGGCCTGGCTCCGAGTGGTACTGGTGGCATGCCAGCGGGGGTTGGCATTCCCATAAACGGTGGTGGAGGCATTCCTGGTGGCATCCCTGGAGGCATCCCTGATGACATCCCTGGAGGCATGCCCGGTGGCATCCCTGGTGGCATCCCTGGTGGCATACCAGCTATGGCGGGAAATCCGGGTACCCCCGGTATGACTTGTATCCCTGGTATTGCCGGAATACCTGGCATTCCTGGTACAGTCATCGCCGGAATATTAGCTCCAGGTGGTGGTACTGATCCAGGTGGTGCGTTGCTCTGGGCACTTCCAGGCGCGCCTTGCGAGTAGCCTAATGTGTGTTAGAAACTGAAATATTCTTTGCACTTAATTAGCCCTGATACGTACCATTATTCCGTGCATACGACATTGTTACTTGTAATGCATGCAAGTTTTGTACAATCAAAGCCAGATGCCAAATCTTCACCCATCTTTCTCTCTCCGGGAGCGGGCGCTCGTCTGTTTGACACTTATGCCGGCACGCTGGGGCGAGCTTTTTTAAAAATTCGGCTTCTGGATCTTACCCCATTCTCAAAGTACATGTTACAGTCTTAGCATCCGCTCAGAGATTCAAGAGTTCTGTATCAAAGACGATGGTGCGATTGCAATACAATCAGCTACATAGACTATACCTGCAAAGTCAGCTGGTTCGGCAGACGGGCCTAGAACAGTGCCTACAACATAGGCGGTTCTCAACTAGCAGGTTTCTAAGTGCAGCCAAAGATATTAATGACTCCAAGTTATCAGTGTCTAGTCAACCGCCGCTTGTTGAGGAGACTGGAGGTATAGATAACAGTCTGTCGAGACGAAGCAAAGCCTCGGGAGGTGCCAGAAATGGTCCAAAGGGAACCAGCCAGGCCACTGAGCCCGTCGGTTACGTTGGTCCGTCAAACATCCCGGTGACGCAAGAAATTCGCAATGGTCAAACGTCTCAAGCTATACGAATGCACATGAATGAGACGCATCGAGTCAGTCTTGAAAATCTTCCTCAGCTGGGTCGCGCGGCGGGCCGAACCATGACGGTTAACCACCCTCGGCAATTGGATAAGGCTTTACTGGACCTCAATCGGCTGATGATTAACTACGGTTTGCGAGACATCTATCATCGAAGCCTGAAGTATGAAGAGCCACATGCTGCTCGCAAGCGTGAGCGTGCGGCCTACTCGTTTTCTGCATTCAAGTCTAGTTTCTCCAAAATGAGCCGGAAGTTTCAGAAGTATAGAAAGATGGGGTATTAGTTATGTTGTAAATATGTATATGTATATAATAGACACCGTTGTTGACTTCATTTCCGTTTGTAAGCTTTTACCACAAGTTGATCACGTTCAGTGTCAGTGTCGCAATTACTGAAGTGTAGGCTTGCACTTAGCTTCTGCTGATTGTAGTCGTTGGTTTGATCAGAGATTAGACCTGGTAGCCGTTGTCCTACCGGTATTGCTGTAAGTGTATCGGCGGGCTTTGTTTCCTTTTCTTCGGTATAGATATCGAATTTGTTCAGCTCACGAAAAATGTCGACCGGGTGCCTGTTCAGTGTTCAATCCGCAGTGCGGCTTGCACTGTAAATCAACAGAAATTTGAAACTGCTAAACAGACATATCAAACGAACCAGACACATTCATATACAGAAGAAAGCCCAAGCTTTCTTAGACCGTTTACACGATAAGATACACCCTTGGACGCATGGCAACAGCTGCAACGCAGCGAGCGACAGCAAAGTCCGGTCCTGGGCTCACGTTTGATGTCGCTGCCAAGTGTAGTGTTAGCAAGGCGCGGGCAGCGAACTTGACACTGCCTCACGGCATGGTAAGTGGATCATGATGCGGTTCTAATAGATGTTTAATGGCTGACTGTTGCTCAGGTTGAGACACCAATGTTTATGCCGGTGGCCACTCAGGCTTCGCTCAAAGGACTGACACCCGAGCAATTGGAAGACTTAGGATGTCGTTTATGTCTGAACAACACGTATCACCTGTAAGTTAGCCACAAGTGAAACGTGCCGTATGACAGGTGCTTATTTGATAGAGGACTGAAACCAGGCAAAGAGGTCTTGGATATTATAGGCGGTGCTCATAAGCTCCAGTCTTGGAACCACAATATCCTTACAGGTATGTTGGCGTATATATATATATATATAATTTCTACTGACACCATATAGACAGTGGAGGGTACGCAAAACACGACAATTATTTATACCTTTTTGGCGTTAACGTTAGATTTCAAATGGTCTCATTATTAAAGCTTGCCACCATCACGGAAGAAGGCGTCAGGTTTCTCAGTCCTCACGACGGATCACCCATGCTTCTTACCCCAGAACACTCCATAGAGCTGCAAAATAGCATAGGTTCGGATATAATGTTCGTTTCATTAGCACCCCCTTACTGGTATTGATCTCTAATCCTAGAATGCAATTGGACGATGTTGTACATACACTCACGACGGGACCTCGAGTTGAGGAGGTGAGTCCAACCCGCAAGGTACCGCTGCTTGCCAGGTTGTTAACAACAGGCAATGCATAGGAGTATACGATGGCTTGACAGATGTATAGCGGCAAACAAGTTTCCTGACCGACAAAATCTTTTTGCTATCATACAGGGCGGCCTCGATCTTGATCTGCGAAAACAATGCTGCGAAGAAATGGCGAGACGCGATACCCCCGGTATCGCAATCGGTGGATTGTCGGGAGGCGAAGCTAAGGATGAGTACTGCAAGGTGTAAGTTTTGATAAAGGCTCGTGCACACAATCGATGTCTGACATGCCAGAGTAAATTGCTGCACTGATATTCTCCCTCGCAACAAGCCTACGTACTGCATGGGTGTAGGCTATGCCGAAGACATGGTGGTTTCGGTAGCTATGGGGGTAGATCTGTTTGATTGCGTCTATCCGACAAGAACGGCGGTAAGTTTACTTTTGTCATTCAAAAACGCAGACGATCTTGTGGACTGACGTTGCCTCTTCAGCGGTTTGGAAACGCGATTACGGCCACCGGTGTCATCAATCTGCGTAACAAAGTGTTTGGCACTGACTTCGGACCGGTTGAGCCAGGATGTACGTGCCCTACTTGCACTCCTAAAGACCAAGGCGGGATGGGCGTCACTAGATCACTGATTCACCATACTGCTGCCAAGGAGACGACTGCAGCACATATGCTTACTCTCCACAACGTACACTACCAGCTTACATTGATGCGACAGGCCCGCGAGGCCATCATCAGGGACGAGTTTCCTCAGTTTGTGAAGTCTTTTTTTGCCGTGCTTCACGGGGGAGACAAGAAGAACTATCCGCAGTGGGCCATAGACGCGCTGCAGGTAGTCGGCATAGACCTTCTCGCCGACTAGTCGGCGCTTGTATATAGTAAATCAAGAGCTTTACAATAGAAAAATCCTCAGGTTACGCCTAGATCCGAGCGTTTACAGCAAATTTTTGGCCCCTATGTTGTCATTTGTTTACCGTCGATCATCTCCGACGCAGGTTTGTATGCGCTCTCGGCGAGATCCGGTGGACACCAACCCCTGCGGTTGTAAAAAACGAAAGACCATAAAAGAGGCGAGTATTCCGGCGCTCGTCATTTATGCCATCTACCATCATCAAGCAGCACTTTGCCTGACATCGACCGACGATTAATCATGCGTTTCTCACAAGTTTTCACTGTTGCTGCCGTCTCGGCGGCCAGCATGGCCTCTGCTGCCGTAATTCTCGACAAGACACAGGCTCCGTTTGTCGATGACATGCGCCTGGTGCGAACCGATGCGAACACTGTGATGTGGATCAGCGAATCCGACAAGTTGCAGCTGAAGCGCGCCGGCAAGAAGTTTATGGATATCACCGAGGCTGGTCCCGATGATGATTACAAGCTGGACTTCAACGTCACCATCCCCGTCGAGACTGTTCTCGGCGACGAAATCGCGCCGCTGCTCGCCAATCTGAACATTACCAACATGCAGACCAATCTTGAGACCTTCACCTCGTTCTACACCCGTTACTACAAGTCGACTACTGGTGCTGACTCGTCTTCGTGGCTGTTTGATACCGTCAAAGCGGTTGCTGACGCCGACCCTTCCATCAAGGTGTTCCCGTTCCACCACCCATGGCCCCAGACTTCGCTCATCGCCCGCATTCCTGGCGTCAACACCGGAACCGCTGAGGACCGCACTGTTGTTGTTGGTGCTCACCAGGACTCCATGAACTTGATCTTCCCTAACTTCTTCGGTGCTCCCGGTGCTGATGATGATGGTTCCGGCACTGTTACCATCCTCGAGACGTTCCGCACTCTGGTCGAGAGTGGATTCAAGCCCAACAACACTGTTGAGTTCCACTGGTACTCCGCCGAGGAGGGCGGTCTTCTCGGTTCGCAGGCTGTATTCCTTGAGTACGCCAAGCGTCAGATCAAGGTTGCTGCCATGCTTCAGCAGGATATGACCGGATTCGTCAAGAAGACGCTCGATGCCGGCGAACCCGAGTCGCTTGGTGTCATCACGGACTTTGTTCACCCAGAGTTGACCGAGTTCATCAAGAAGGTCATCACTGCGTACGCCTCGATCCCATTTGTCGAGACCGAGTGCGGCTATGCTTGCTCTGATCACGCCTCTGCCCAGAAGGTGGGCTATCCATCTGCGTTTGTGATTGAGTCGAGCTTCAAGAACTCGAACCCGTTCATTCACTCCACCAGAGATACCATCGACAGACTTTCGTTCGAGCACATGCTTGAGCATGCCAAGCTTACTCTTGGCTTTGTCTACGAGCTTGGATTTGCCAACCTTGAGTAAAGGGTTGTGTTTGTTATTGGCATATATATACGTGTATAGATGTTGTATTTTGGTTCATTTGTATTTCGGAATCTTAGTTGTAGGGTTTAATCGGTTTTTTTTATGCTAGATTTTGTGTACTTATTAGTGCAAGGACTATTCTAATCTTCCGCGTCTACCCATTGTGCGCTAGACATCTGTTGTAATCTACTCAATGCTCTAGCAAATGCAAATCGTTCTTCATCGCCGGTGAACATGTTTATGTTCTTCAATGAGTCAACGCTGACTCCCAAGTCGCTGATCATGTCCATCACCGATTGGTCGATTTCCTTGTTGGCGGCGGCGGTGTTTTCATCTTCGAGAATCATCGCGAACGGGACCTGCGACGTGGCCACCAGCTTGCCCTTGCTTTCGTAGACGGCGTCGAGAAAAGTGATGAAGCGGCGAGCGACGTCCTTGTTGTTGATAGTCATGATTGGGATATCCGTCACCACAAACACTCTGTAGTTACGCGCCAGCTCAAGGTAATCGGCAGCACTCAGCGCATGGCCACATAACTCCTCGAACTTGAACTGCGCTACCTGCCCCGACGCCCGCGGTACTTTCACCTCGCGGCCCCAAATCGTATGGCTGGCAGCATGGGGTGGGTCTGCCGGATCGGCAAAGTAGTCGAACCATTTCTGAGCATGCACTTTGGCACCGTCGTCCAGTGGATAGTAATACACGTCCTTCAACGGCCGGTCGATTCGGCGATAATCTGTAGGCGAGTCTAGACAAATCACTTCCAGTTTTTGCTTGATGAGGTCTATGCAAGGTATAAACGACTGTCTCTGGATACCGTTTTTGTAGAGCTCGTCAGGCGCACGATTTGAGGTAATGATGAACACCACTCCATGATCAATCAACGCTTCAAACAATCTCCTCAGCAACATGGCATCAGCCACGTCCACGACCTGAAACTCGTCAAAGCAAAACACGCGCGCTTCCGACGCCAGTTGTGCCGCCAGCATGGGAATAGCGTCCAGGTCCCGGCCGTGCTGGGTCTTGAGTGAATGTGCTCGTTTGTGCACGTCCTGCATAAACGCGTGAAAGTGGATACGCTTCTTGGACAGCACGTCGGTCGAGATCGTACTGTAAAACATGTCCATCAGCATTGTCTTGCCACAACCAACGTCTCCGTACAGATACAATCCCTGCGGCACATCCTGCACCGCCTCAATCACATGCCTGGTCCCGGATGATCGAAACCCGAAAAGTCCCTTCTTGGGTTTCAGGTCATCGACCTCGGGGAACACCACCGCCGGCGGATCATAGTTCATGATGTCGCGGTGGATTCTGTCCAAAATCTTGACAACGCCATTCTGGAACTCGTCGTATCTGATTTGGTTGGTCGAGACACGATACGCGTATTCACCTGACGGATCTAAGACGTTAGTGACCCAACTCGACCACCGGGATGGTCATTCTGATACGGTGACTTACTTCGACCTGTAGACGTGTCAGTCGCTACAGTAGCATTCGACGCCGAGCTACCGTATCTCACTGACCGCCGGACATCACTGTGGGCAACATACCGACGACAGGTCCAAATCTGCCTCGAACAGCCGGCCGCAGACTGCGAGCGACAGCGACCTGCTCGAGAAAGCGCTATCCACAGCAGTCGGCGAGTAGGCAACATGCAATCGTCTGGTATAGCCGACAGATCAAAACTGCTGTCTGACGTCTCGCAAAAATCTCCAAAAAAAATGTCTACTTGACGCCCGAGTTCCGCCAGCGTTCAAATCCCACTTTTATACGTTTATCTTCCGATGACGTCTGTATCGGAGCTCTTTTTCCTTGGGATCATTTTTCAAAAGCATTGTCCGGCGCGGCCCCCGGGGAAAGCTGCGGCGGCAGCGGCGAATCACGAACACTTCAACAGTCATCCGGCGCGAGCCTATTTACGCAGCGAAATCTGGTAACGACTTGCATAGGTTTGTATTACACGTCTATATACTGGAATGAAGCGTAAATGTTTTAAAGTAGCTGTCAAGTAAAACATTGTTCGAAAACTGTGACAGCGGCTAACGGAATTCGCCACTTAAAGGAAACAGGAGCCCTAGATTTCGTCAACACTAAATCTGTTCTGTGTCCGCGAAACATGAGGCGAATATAGGCGGTTGAGAGATGCTTCGGCTAGGCCGTCGGCGAAGCCGATGCGAGCAGGAGCCTTTCGTGCAGCAGAAACGTGCTCCGTTCACGTTCCGCTGGGATCCTGCATCTTTTCCAGCAGGAGCGGGATTGATTCTCGTCCTTAATGTGTAGAACGCGCTGAAAGCGCTGAAAGCGCTGAACGAGCTTGAGAATATGAGCTTCGGAAGAACGGGGATCTGCTGAGCACGCTTTATGGCAACATGCCGATCAAGTTGAGCGTGTCGAGCAAGCCAAATGATTGACCAACTTTTACAACCCAACCCGTTTCCGTTTTTGACGCTGTAGCGTCCCTGTAGTTCATCGGCCGAGCATCACAGGACGGTAACCACCAGGCATGCAATATGGAAGCTACTCTACACGATCCATCCACCCATACTCGAGTTTATTGTCACACTTTACTGCTGGAAGACGGGAAGGCGTAAAGCCAATCGGTCACTAAGCGTGCAACAAAGCGAACCCCCCCCCCCCCGTCGGTAAAGAGAAAGGGATGGTGATGAGATCTCTGAATCGGTCAAGTCTGTGGTGACCAAATCGATATTAAAATTATCCGGTCTTACACAAATGTTCTGCAATTGTGGTAAAATCGACTCACTGATTCTAAACTGGAGTATCCCGTTAGTTCTCGGCTACGCCGCCGTGAAATAGCAGCAGGCGCACGTAGTGAACCATTCAAGATCCACGGCAGATTAACTGGAAATTGGCTCATTCCAGAAACATCCTGTTTAACCGACTTTTATCTTCGTTCTGGTTCCAAATAATGCCTGAACAATAATCAATGTGCGGGTGGTTGCTATAGTTACCGAAATGTGCGGCTCACTGTTTATTGAACTGTTTACGAAGCTTGGGTTGCTCGGAGGCCTGAGAGTAAAACTTGTGCAGCCGGCGGCACGGAACGCATCACACCCAACCGGCGTGATCTGTATAAATCTCGTCCGGCACACTACTGCTACTCTCTTGGAACAATTTCACGTTGTTTGCGTAACCGCAGCGAGATAATGTACAGTCGTCTGCCCAATCAGACGTCGCCGGCTCGAGACAACCAGGGAACAAGACCTAGTGTCGAGGTTGTAGCTGGCACGCCTCCTGGTACCATTCGTGCTCGGCAAGCTACTCCTCCTCGTCAGTCTTTTGCCGAGGGATATGGAGCATTGAGTATGCTATGCGTTGAGCTCAATGATATCTGTCTTTGCTTACGATAAATCTAGCGGATCCGGCAATCCCGTATTCGGCGCCATCATCACCCACGAGATACACCACTTCACCGGCGAGGAGTACAGCAAATGTGTACCCGAGAATTAGTCGCGGTAGCTCGGTTACAGAGAATGGAGCGACTCTGCCGACTTACACCTACGGTGAACCTATTCCAGCGCTGGAATCGCCTTCCAGAGCACATATCGAGTCGGGCAGATCAAGAGCGCCGTTCGATTCGCCTCATAACCTGCCGCCTTCTACTGCCCAAGCATCCCCTGCCTCAGGTTTTGCCGCCTCAAACTCTCCTCTCCGTCCTCTACCAGTGCCGCCCGCAGTCGGAGGCGTCGGGAGACAAGCCATGCCGCCGCCGCCTCCACATTTCCCGTCGGTGATTGAATTGCAGAATCAGCGAGAGTCAGAAGCAAAGATCATGGTTGGAGACCTGGGGGAAGACAACGATGCCGACCAGGGATTTATTATGAAGGACAAATTGGCGGGACGGAATCTAATTCCGGTTCCTGTACTGGCGCCGCCTAGCAAGCACAGCTATGCATCAGTCGGCGAAGACGATGATGAAGAAAGTGATGGCGAGTACACGTCATCCTCGCGGTCGTACAAAGCCAAGAAAAAGTCCTCGATTTACTCTTCATCAGATTATACTGCTGTAGACGACGACGAGTCCTACATGTCTTATGAAAAGGCCTCGCCGGTTCTGGACGAGGTTCCGTTTTCGGCTCAGCCTCGCCGGCATCGGTCGATTGCTCGAAAACAAGTTAGATTGGTCCGCGGCAATCTTGTGCTGGATTGCCCAGTACCGACTAAGCTTTATAGTTTCTTGCCGCGACGTGACAACGATGAGTTTACATACATGCGATATACGGCGGCAACCTGCGAGCCTGATGATTTCGCCGACGCAGGATTTACGCTTCGGCCCGTGAACAACGACCGGGAAACAGAATTGTGCATTTGCGTGACCATGTACAATGAAGACGAACTGAGTTTTACTAGAACCATGCATTCGGTGATGAAAAACATCTCCCACCTCTGCTCGAGAGCAAAGAGCCGAGTATGGGGTAAAGAAGGCTGGAAGAAAGTTGTGGTAGTGATTGTTGCCGACGGCCGAAAGAAAATCAACCCTCGGGTGTTGGACTGCATGGCTGCCATGGGTATCTTTCAGGACGGCATTGCCAAAAACCTGGTGAACGGGAAAGAAGTCAGGGCCCATATTTACGAGTATACCACTCAGATCTCGCTTGATTCCGATCTCAAGTTCAAAGGTGCCGAGAAAGGAGTTGTTCCGGTGCAGATGATGCTGTGCTTGAAGGAGCAGAATGCGAAGAAGTTGAATTCCCACCGCTGGCTGTTGAACGGGTTCTGTCCTCTGCTGCGGCCGAACGTGGTGATCTTGCTTGATGTCGGCACCCGGCCGGGAAATACGTCGCTGTATCATCTGTGGAAAGCGTTTGACCAGGACTCGAATGTTGCCGGAGCGTCCGGAGAGATCATGGCCATGAAGGGCAAAGGATGGCGGAACCTGTTAAACCCGGTGGTGGCTGCTCAGAACTTTGAGTACAAGATGTCGAATATTCTCGACAAGCCGATGGAGAGCGTGTTTGGCTACATTACGGTGTTGCCGGGAGCACTGTCTGCGTACCGATACATTGCCCTGCAAAACGACAAAGACGGGAAAGGCCCGTTGGCGCAGTATTTCAAAGGAGAGCAGTTGGACGGACGAGACACGGACGTGTTTACGGCGAACATGTATCTGGCTGAGGATCGGATTCTGTGTTGGGAGCTGGTTGCCAAGCAAGGCGAGAAGTGGTTGTTGAAGCATGTCAAGCGCTGCACCGGCGAAACCGATGTTCCAGGTCAGTATGACGAGTTTCTTGCCTGGGCTAATACTAACGTTAGATTCTATTCCCGAGTTTGTAAGTCAAAGAAGACGATGGCTGAACGGAGCACTGTTTGCAGCGCTGTACGCGCAGCTGCACTTTACCCAGATTTGGAAGACCGAGCACTCGTTTCTGCGCAAGGCGATGTTACATTTTGAATTTTTATACCAGTTTATTTCATTGTTTTTCACGTTTTTTTCGATTGCGAATTTTTATCTGACGTTTTATTTCATTGCCGGGTCGTTGTCGGACAAGTCGGTTGACCCGTTCGGCAGCAGCGGCGGGTTCTACATCTTTGTGATTTTGAAGATCCTGTTGACGGTGCTGATAGCGGCGCAGTTTATCATAAGTCTCGGCAACCGGCCTCAAGGGGCGCGGAACATGTTTGCCGTCAGCATGGTTCTGTTTGCGGTGATCACGGCGTACACGTCAGGGTGCGGGATCTACTACATCGTGCGGGCGATCAACGAGCGGGACGACAACAGCCACAAGACGTTTGTAAACATGGTCGTGTCGGTCCTGTCGACGTTTGGGCTGTACATCATCATGTCGTTCCTGTATCTTGACCCGTGGCACATTTTCACCAGTTTCGTGCAGTACTTTTTGCTGATGCCGTCGTACATCTGCATGCTGCAGGTGTACGCGTTCTGCAACACCCACGACGTGTCGTGGGGCACCAAGGGCGACAACGAGGTCACGAACGACCTTGGCGCCGCGGTGGCGATCAAGGCCGGCAGCGGCGGTCTCGGCAAGGACGTGGTCGAGATCGAGATGCCGTCGGAGCAGCTTGACATCGACTCCGGGTACGAGGACGCGCTGGCGAACCTGCGGGAGCGCAAGCAGATCGACAAGCCGGCCGTGAACGAGAACGTGGTGAAGGAGGACTACTACCGCGGGATCCGGACCAGGGTGGTGTTGGTGTGGATGGTGGCCAACGGGGTGCTGGTGCAGATCGTGACCCAGGCGTTCGACTACACTGCCACGGGCTCGAACGGGTACCTTGCGTTCATTCTGTGGTCGGTCGCGGTGCTGGCGATCATCAGAGGCGGCGGCTCGCTGGTGTACTTGATCATCAACATTGTCCAGTATCTTGCTGATTCAAGGGTACGCACGGTTGAGCATACCAAGGCTTTGACTAGCAAGTTCCAGCGATGATTCAAAATTTAAAAAAATTTTGAGAAAACTTGTTCTATTGACCAGGAGTAGTACGGAGAAAATAAATAAAAAGAACCAAAATATTGTACATAACCGTACCATGCCTATGATAAATAAATAAAAATAAATAAATGCCGTCCCTTGTCGCTGTTATACAGACATCTTCATGTCAATTTTACCGTAGGGCTTGTAGTTCTCGAGCACAAAGTCGTCGTAGTGGAAATCGTCAATGTTGGAGACCTTGCGGTTAATCTTGAGCGTCGGGAACGGTCTCGGCTGGCGGTCGAGCTGCACGGTGACGGCGTCGACGTGATCGAGGTAGACATGGGCGTCGCCGAGGGTGTGGATGAACTCGCCGGGATCCATGTCGCAGACGTGGGCGATCATCTTTGTCAGCAGCGCGTAGGAGGCGATGTTGAACGGCACGCCCAGGCCCATGTCGGCGGACCGCTGGTACAGGCAGCACGACAGCTCCGGCCGCTTATTAGCCGGGAACGACACGTAGAACTGGGCGAACATGTGGCACGGCGGCAGCGCCATCTTGGTCATGTCGGCCGGGTTCCACGCCGACAGGATCAGCCGGCGGTCGTAAGGGTTGTGTTTGAGCTTGTGGATCA
The DNA here is from genome assembly GCA_030580395.1 of Myxozyma nipponensis. Lineage (NCBI taxonomy): Eukaryota > Fungi > Ascomycota > Lipomycetes > Lipomycetales > Lipomycetaceae > Myxozyma > Myxozyma nipponensis. The sequence goes on from JAKTSU010000021.1 coordinate 119,277, forward strand.
GGTCCGCGAGCTGGTCCACGCCCTGGCCGGTGTAGTCGGTGTGGCAGTCGACGTAGTCGGCGCCAAAGTGTCGCCACTGGAACCCGTACACGGGGCCGAGGTCGCCGACCTGGCGGTGGCCGAGCCCGACCGAGTCGAGATACTGCCGGGACCCGTTGCCGTCCCAGATGTGCACGCCGTGGTCGGCGAGATCGAACGCGTTGGTGGATCCGCTCACGAACCAGATCAGCTCGTGGATGATCGCCCGCAGAAACACCCGCTTGGTCGTCAGCAACGGGAACACGTCGTCCCGCAGCGAGAACCGCATCTGCGGAGGCGCGAACATCGACACCGTGCCGGTGCCGGTGCGATCTGCTCGCCGCTGGCCGCGACTCAGGATCTGTCGGCACAACTCCAGATACGCCCGCTCTTCAACGTTCTCATCATCGCTTTCAACCACCATTTTCGCAAACTGGGCTGTCGGTGGAGACGACGGAGGCGTGGTGATCGTCATCTCGGAGCGGTCGCCGTCGCTGATGCCGCCATCGTCAGACGAGAATCCACCTGACGACGATGACGACGACGACGACGACGACGACCGGGTGGTATCAGTCGACACAGTTTTCTTCATCGCAGAGAATGATGGACTCATTTTAGCTGCTTAAATTGCGCAAAGCTGTCTTAAGCTGTGATGTTCTGTGTTGAACAGTGCTGATGAGGGCAACGAGAAAACTCGCGCGTCGAGAATTTCAAAGCCAGGGAAGTTTTTGACGCGAAACCAGCGCGTAAGAATACCCTTGCCCTGGGGGGTGGTACTGGTCACGTGCCGGAGAATGCTGAGACTTTGGCGAATGTAAACAAACAACAATTCTGGAAGTTCGAATTTGTTGATCTACCGGCAAGCAAACGACGTATCGTGAGGTTCAATGGCAGGGAAGACAAAGACAGGCGCGCTGCCGATGGTGGTGGATGCCGCCGGTGAGAAGCCTGTGAACAAGAAGCAGAAGGCCAAGGCAAAGAAGCTGCCACATAAGCCGGCCAAGGATGAACTGATGATGGACGCGGTTGGATTGGAATCTGGTAAGTCTGGCAGAAGTAATTTGCTTGATTACGACCCACTGACGAAGGCAGTGCCGAGAAGTAAACCACGAGGTAATGACAACCACAAGACTGGCTCAAGAGCGCCGCTGTCTACGATGTCAGCGAATCAGACCGTGAAGCCAGCAGGTCCAGAGAAGATGGACATGGCTGAAGAGGAGGAGGAGGAGGAGGAGGAGGAGCCGAATAGGCTAAACGGGCAGGACGATTATGGCGGTCTGAAGCTAAAGTACGAGAAGCTGCAAGCCAGATTTGACAGATTGGCCGAGTTGCGAGAAACTGTGGCCGAGGCGGCGCTGAGTACGTACAAAGCGTCAGCCGAGCGGCGATTTGCCGCTGCTGATGGGTTGCTGCAGACGCTACGGGTGGATCTGGCGACCAAGGCCAAGACGATTGAGGAGCTGGATGCTAAGGTCAAGGCGGGCAGTAATGACAGCAGCCGGGTGACGGATTTGAAAACTGCCGTCCACGATCTGCAGAAGGAGAACGAGATTTTGAAGACTAAACTGGTGGCACTTACCGCCAGCAGGGGAACCAACGTGGCCCAACTGAAGGAGGACCTGTTTTCGGATCTGTCGGGGTTGATTGTCCGCGACGTGAAGATGGAGGACGGCAAGGTGGTGTTTGACTGTCTGCAGACCGGTCGCAACGGCGCGTTCCACTACAAACTAACCGTGGATAACGGCGGCGGCAGCAGCAGCAGCAGCAGCAATGAGTCTGATGTGATATTTGTGCCGTTGCTGGACAAGACTCGGGACCGGCCGCTGTTTGATTTGCTGCCGGATTACATGACCGAGCCGCTCGCGTTCAAACGCGACGGCATTTCCCAGTTCTATTACAAGGTGGCAACCTCGCTTCAACGCAAGGTGGATTAATGTTAATGTTGTTTAATGTCGGTGTATAGTATGTAATATTATAATAGGTTGTATTAGTCTTCGTAATGGGATGGCGAATAACTACCGGGGGGGGGGTCAATGCAGTAGGTGATCATAATTAACATATATCATACACAGGATCATTAGATCAATCACGCTTGGTGGAAGAACCACCACCAAAGATGCTAAAGTCAGGCGCGAGGCCGGCCTGGATGGCGGCGCGCATTTGAGAACGAGCCCGAGCCCGGTAGGGAAAGACGATGACTAGGAAGTAGAACGCGGCGATGCCGAAGGCGGTGATGGCGGAGCCGAGGCAGTAGCAGAAGGTGATGAACGATTTAAAGTCGCGGTCGGAGCGTTTAGGGATGCGCACGACCGGGAACCACCGCACGGTGAACTGGAATGTGAGGTCGTCGCCGATGATGACCCTTGTGGTGGAGTCGGGCCCGGGCAGGACCGGGTACGCCACGGCGGAGGTGATGTTGACAAAGTCGGCCGAGGACGGCTGGGCGTGCTTGTTGCCGATGCCGCGCTCGTCGGCGATGGTGAAGAACGACGATAGCGAGGTGGCGATGTCGAGATGCGACTGCTCGAGCTTGCCCTGGATCGTCAGCGTCAGCGGCGCGTAGAGGCCGACGGCGTTGCTGCGGGCCGGCACCCGGCACGACAGCGGCGCGTCCTGGTGGACGTAGATCTGCATCAGGTGGTAGAACTCATCGGAGAGGGAGATGGTGCAGTTGAGCACGTCGAGGTCGATGCCGACGGGGAACGCCAACGGCCGGCCGGTCTCTTTGCACACCGGGAACGGGTCGTAGATGATGGCATCGGTGGCGTCGTCGGTGACGTGTTCGCCGTGCTCGATCTCTCGTCGCATGCATTCGACTTGCACCTGTTCCCGGCCTGATAGCTTGTAGCCAGTTCCGGCGACGACTTTCGGTGCTGGGACTTTTTTCATCGCTGTTATCGTCTCGGCTAGTACGTTGCCGTTCTGGTCGACCTTGACGACCTTGACTTGGCCGGCGCCGCCGCCGACGGCGCCGGCGGCTTGCGGTCTGGGTCGACCTTGATTCGGACCTTTAGCCTTCTCGTTCGCGTTTGCCTTTTCGTTTGCGTTTTCGTTTGCGTTTTCGTTTGCGTTTTCGTTTGCGTTTTCGTTTGCGTTTTCTTTCTCTTGCTGGAGGGTGATCTTCTCTTCAGCCTCGGCCGCAGCCGTATAGTCGCCTTTTGAAATCGCCAGCCTGACGTCGTCGGCCATTCGTTCCAGCACCTCTTGATCATGATCGTCAGTTTTAGCAGCAATCGCTGACGGTGCAATTGCTTTTGTATTCGCTGCTGCTGCTGCTGCTGCTTCAGGCTTGATCCGGTCTGGTTCAATAAACAGCTCGCCGTCGTCTAGGAATGGGGTGTTTGCATTGGCATTGGTATCATCTTGAGCCTGGGTAGCAGCTGAGGCAATTGATGCTAGCGAAGCTAGAATTGAAGTAGCTGCTGCTAATAGTACCAGCGGCTTGTGCCTGCGGAACCGCATTGAGCTTGATATCTCGATATCGTAACTTCGTAGCTGTCTATCAACTACTCAACCTGTTCTCTCTCTCTCTCTCTCTCTCTCTTGGCTGCCTCGAAGTGCATCCTGTCGCGCAGTTACCCGGCGCAATTACCCGGGCGCAGCCCGGGCCCCGGGTAATTTTGGGGAGGGTAACTGCCCCGGGTAATTTTGGGGAGGGTAACTGCCCCGGGTAATTTTGGGGGAGGGTAACTGATGACATTGTGAGCACGGCTGAATAATCAATGGGTTCGTGGCTGACGGCATTGCATATATATATGATTTTTACAAGTCTGTTGTTGATCATGTTTGAATAAGTCCGCAAATTAAATAGAGATTAATACGTGTCGAAGGCGGTCTTGCATTAAGCTAATCATGAGCTATCTAACAGAGATGACTGGAACTGATGATATCTCAACCGGGGTTCAACCCCCGTGATGCCGATGGTCATGCGACGTCAAGACCATTCAACCATGGGCAGTCAAGAAATAAAATGTCCCAAGACGTTTATGGCTTTATGAGATATTATGCTAACCTGGTTTTAACTTCTTGACCGACGTGTTGATTATATGACTGACTGAACGAAACCCTTAACGCTTGTGGCATGACTCAAGCCCGCGGGTTTGGCATATTTTTTTGCTTGAAGGCGCCAAAAGGCTCGAGCGTTGCGAACGACAGCGAGAAGTTGGAGAGAGCCGGTGAGTGCGGTTGCTGGTGGGTATGCATTCGCTGTGATCATGAATTACGGGTGTAACGTAGCGTATGATGATGCATGATAATGTATGATAATGTATGATAATGTATGATAAGCGGTTTGCGTAGGAAGGCCGGATGCGGTGCGGCGGGTAAGTCCGGCGGCGGCGGCGGGCTGGCGGCGGCTGGCGGAGGACCGCAGAAAAAAGAAACCGAAACCGCCCGTGCCGCTTTCGAGTTTCGCATAAAACAACAACAACAACAACAACACCACGGTAAAATCATTCGTGAAGATGTCAGCAGCAGTTATTTCAGCGGTAGCGTCGTCGACTACCGAGTCTGGTCACTCAGCACCGTCATCGATGCCAGTGCCGGTGCCGAGATCGTCATCGCGACGGCGGCGGCGGCGAACGTCGCCGTCGCCTCATGCCCATGCTGACGATCCGCTCGTGCACGGCAACAGGTCTCGACGGTCTCGGCCGTCGTTTGGAGAAGCACAACAGATTTATATACCCGAAGAGGAGAAGGAGGAGAAGGAGGAGGAGGAGCAGCAGCAGCAGCAGCAGCAGCAGCAGCAGCAGCAGGACGAAGACGAAACGGATGTGGACGCGGGGGCAAAGACGCCGACGCCAGGCGCATCGATGGCAAAGTACTCTGCGTCGGCGCAGCTGCGGTTCCTGTCGGACAACAAAGCAGCTAATGCTGAACTTTTTTGGCAGATGAGAGGAAACACGCCAGCGGGTACCTCGAAATCAAGCTCGTCAGCGTCGTCTACCGACTCGCTGACGTCCGGGGCGGCGGCGGCGGCTGCTGAAGTCGACACGGTGAGAGTGTACGTGCACCCAGTCCAGCGGTCGGACACGCTGCCGTCGGTCCTGCTGACGTACAACATTACCGACGCGCAAGCAATAAGGGCTGCTAATCGCATGTGGATGCACGACTCGATCCACACAAGGTCGTTCGTGCTGCTGCCTGCCAGCAAATGCCGACGCCGGCTGCAGCTGCATCTGCGGGCTGACGCCAGCGACGGCGAGCACCCCAAGTCGGCGACTTCAGGCGTGTCCGAGCTCGCTGTCTTGAAAGGCTGGGCCCACGTTGAAGGCGTAGGCAGTGTTGAGGTGTGTGACGTGCCGGCCAGATTACTAGGATACTTTCCCAAGCCTCACAAGCCTGCTGCCGCGCCTGTTGGTGCTGCTGCTGCGCCTGTTGGTGCTGCTGCTGCTGCTGCTGACTTAACGCCACGATTGTCAGTGGACTCAGCCGTCAGCGCCGACTCGACAATCTCGACCGTGTCCACAAAGTCAACTTCATCTACCGTGTCCAACGGCGGATTTCTACGGAAACTATTCACCTGGAGTACCGCGTCACCGGGTGCCACGTCCCCGAGTGCCACGCCGCCGACGCCGCCGCCGCCGCCAACGTACCGAAGTGTGGGGAAGCAGAGTTCGCCGGTTGTTGATCCGGTTAGAGTAGCTGATGCTGAGGTTTATGAGATGTTTGCTGATGAGTAACAAACATCGAGCATGAGCTGGCATGCATGGTTTGTTGAGCGAGTTGCTGGCAATAAGCTTCGGTTTGTTTGTTTGTTAAGGTTGTTTGTCTTTTTGTTAGGTTTGTTTTTTTGTTAGGTTTTTGGTTTTGTTTTTGTTGGTCATTATGCATTGGAAGTACGGTTATTGTAAAGCTAGTAAACCATATTAAATCAAACTAAAACGCAAAAACACACGCTGGTGGAAAGCCCAGATGAGTTGAATCAACTGGGGGGAAGACGAACTTCCTTGGAGCGCACGCAAGAGATTAAAGCGGGAGATTACCACAGACGCTCTTCAAGCTTGAGCTCGTTCTGGGGACCGAGACCGACGAAAGCGCGGAGCAAGTTCTCCAACGCCTGGCGTTGCTTGTTGAGACCGTTGACGGGTTCGCAACCGGGTCTGGCGAGCGGAGCCTTGAGCCAGTACGACAGCACCGACAGGACCGGGTAGAACTTCTCGAAAGAGTCATCGGCATCCTTCTTCTTGTAGGTGACACGGGAGAAGAACTCGCAGACGACGGCGAGGTCGAGGATGAGCGGCGACGCCAGCAGCGAGTCCTCGCACACGTTGTGGATGGAGATGGTGTTGCGGCCGCCCATCATCAGCTCGGAGTAGTACTCGTCCATGGCGACCTTGGAGTCGCCGACGGCGGGCAGGTACTTGATGACGATGCAGTGGTCGATGGAGTCGCCGGAGTCCTTGTTGTAGAGGATTTGGTTGGAGGCAATCATGTCGTCGCACACGCCCTTTTTGGAGATCTCCTTGGACCGGAACTGCTTCGGCGCCGACAGGTTGAAGCCGTCGTTGTTGCCGAGATGGTTGTAGGACGCAATCGACAACGGCTTGATGCCGGCGTCGACGAGGAACTGGGCCAGGACCGACTTGAGCTTGGTCTGGCCGGACTTGAAGTCGTCGCCGCCGATGAACGACTTGTGGATCTCCGCCAGCTCGATGCAGCCGGGCACGAACGTGTTCTGGGGCGAGCCGTTGATGAACGGCACGCCGTCGAGGATGCACGCCACCGCGAAGATCGTCGACGGCGCCACCTCGGCCTCGGACGCTTTAATCGAGGCAATCAGGTTCTCGGCGGTGTCGTTGACGCCGGGGATGATGTCGGCGTAGCGCTCGGTGTTGGCGGTCCACAGCACGATCACCTTCTCCAGCTCGTTCTTGGTCTTGAAGTCGGCAATGTCCTGGCGGATGCGCTGCACGTGGTCCCACTTGGAGTCGCCGTCGATCAGGTTGTCGGCCCGGTCGGACTGGTTGGCGGCGATGAAGTCAGGGTAGTAGATCGACGGCAGCGGCTTGATCTGGGCCAGGTACTTTGCCACCTGGCGCTGCAGATCGTAGTCCAGAACCTTGGCTCTGGCAGCGGCGTCGGCCAGGTTGGCGGAGTTGATGTCCCAGCCGCCGAGCACGATGTCGTTGGGGTGCAGCATCGGCAGGATCGAGTTGAACGGCGCGTAGACGTCGTTGCCGTCGTCGTCAACTCCCAGCTTCAGCGTCGACGCCTGGGTCACGCTGCCGTAGTAATTCGGCTTCTGGGCCCCGTTCTTGGTGTTCCACGAGATGCCGTACCGGTTGGCGAGAATCGTCGCCGACAGCGTCGAGCCGTTGTTGCCGCCCAGGCCCACCAGCATCAGTCCCGTCTTGGGCACGGTCAGGTCGACCTTGAACTCGTACTCCACCGACGTCGGCGTCACCAGGTACTTGCCGTCCTCCACCTTCACCTTGGCATTCTCATACGCGTAGTCCGACACCAGGTAGTTGCCGTCAACCCGGGCCTTGTCGGAAAACACCTGCACCGAGGTCTTGCCGGACAGAACCTCAGGAACGTCAATCGAGTCAGTAGCGTGAGGTGCCATTTCTTAAAATAATAATAATAATAATAATCGACGACAGAAACACGGTTTAGACTGCTCTGCGATATATCCCGGTGCCTGAGGACGCGGTATGGGAGCTTTGGAAAGGGTGGTGGGCTGAGCCGAGCAAATTCGAAAACGTGGTGGCTAAGGTATTGCCGAAGGAAAACAGACAAACTCTGACTTTCCTTGGTAATGATATAGACGAGATTAGACAATTGTTTTTGTCTCGAGCGAATGGTGAAGTAAAAAAAAAACACGCCAGGAGGAAAAGTGGCAGACGTCGAGGCACCCGGCTGACTTTATATGGTTTTTTTCCTCGGTGCTGGCCGGGGGCGCCATTGCTGCGGCTACGTGGTACTTCGGAAGTCCGGAGTGCGAGCTTCCCCAACTTACGGGATTGTGTGGTTGTTGGGGGTGCTTGGCGTTGTTGCGGGGACCAAAACACGGCGGCGGTTGGATTTGATGAGGATGGCATGAATGCTGGAACCGTGTGGAAGCATAATCGATGTCAATTGATAAGTTAATGGGTATGAGTTAGTCAATTGATGAGTTGATGAGTATAGTATGAGTATGGTATGAGTATAGTATGAGCATAGTATAGTATGAGCATAGTATAGTATGAGCATAGTATAGTATGAGCATAGTATGAGTATGAATAATAAGCGACGAGCAGATGGTCAAGATGAAGTAGGAATTGAACGTGGCAATTCAACCAAAGTAGTGCTGCATCCATCCATCCCACACACTCAATTGCCGATAACCACTACACAAACCATGCAACCGGCCCCCGGCTGCTGGCTAATCTACCGTGCGACAGCGGCGGATGCGGTTGTTGCTGGCAAATCTTCCCACATATGAGGGATTTGTAGTCTCCGATAACGGAGCAAACGCGAGACTTGATCCTTATCAGGTTTTTTTGCCCGACGGATCCTCGCGCATGTCGCTATTTTGGCTGGCTAATACGACCGCGGGAGGTTTATGAGTACGCGCCGCTATACAGGCGAGACCAATGGTTTGTATTTGGCCGATGGTAGGGACCGCGACATGGCTGCGACGTGGCTGCGACGTGGCTGCGACATGGCTGCGACATGGCTGCGACATGGCAGCTGAGTAGTGGACAGCGTGGACTTGCTATGGCCACGATGCCACAAGTGGACGCTTCAAGCGGCCGCAAGGTCAGCATTTTACGATACTAGTGCTACGGGTGGGTGATGAGTGTAGATGTGGAATGGCGTAGAGCGCGAGATGGTTTGACACCGGATAAGCATGGCCGTGGGCGCTGGTAACATGCAGCCGCGGGTCGACGTTATCACCGGCGTGTTTTGATCATTGCGTCCCAGTTTACCTTTGCGCAAATTTGAGCGTACGTTTGCTATAGGAATGACTGGTTTTCGATTCGCGATATCGGTTCGCGATATCGGGTCGCGATATCGGGTCGCGATATCAGTACGCGATATGCAGACCCTTCGATTACACCGACGGCACTGATGGGATTAATACCACCGTGAAGCGTTCGACAAACGTCGGCAATAGAACACACCGACGACCAAGTGATAGTTTTCTGCTTACGTAGTGGTGCCTGCGCGTCGGCGGGCTCAATATGCTTTAGCACGACCACTCATGTCGCCCAGGTCCCATCCACACCATTTGAATCGCTATAGCCGGGCGCCAAGACTATCCCAGATCCGAATAACAAGCGACTCAAGATCCGTTGGCCCCAGACTCGGTTGCATGAGTAGCTAGAGTGATAGGCGGATTGCGTGAAGGGTTCGTTGAATTCAACCGGTTAATCTATTCAAAGCCAGCTAAGCCACGATCTTCACAGCAACGCGCTCGGTCTGTGGTTGAGAATCGTCGACAATCGTATGTTGGCTAAATCGCTACGATTCTTGTCGTGTGAAAAAAAAAACCCTTGCCGTGTCGGGTAAGCTAAGAATGCTCGCCAACAACAACGAGCAGGGGTCGACGAGTCGACGACTAAGCTGAACTAGTCGAGCAGGCTGTCGAGAGAATTGTAAGAATTGTTGAAACAGCTGGTAACATAATCATTTCAACTGAGGTTTAAACTTCTGTGGTTGATTTATACATGTTATGGACAGTTGTCAAGAAGGATCTTCCCTGAAGCGGCATTGCTGACTGCCTTTGGAGTAATAATAACCGAGTCGCCGACAAGCTAACCTACGGGCCCGGTTTGTTTCTAAACTACTCGTGCAAAACTAACCCTGCCAGGCTGCCAGGATAGTTGAAGTCAAGGTTACCGGGGGGGGGTGGCCAAAACGAGTTTTGTTGCCAGGGTATATGTTCTATTCGTGTTATCATCATACTTCAGCGCCGCTTCAGTTACTGCTGTTGTTGTTGTTGTTGTTTGTTGCCGCTGTGCCAGTCACGTGCGTACATTCTCGCGGTCGCGCCGGCCCCAGTCCGCAGATGTGCCCTTACCCTCGAGGACGGGGGGGGTTTTGAGAGCCCCCTGAATTTATTGTTTTTTTTGGCGCGTCTGCAGCGCGTGTGGAAATGTCCCAAACGGTGCAAGCACCGGGGGGGGAGAGAGGCCTGGCCCCCTTCAAAAGCAGAACAAAGACGAAGAAGACGAAGAAGTAAGCATTTCTCCACAACTGCTAAGTAAACATAATAGTAGCGCTGGTTCGGTCGGTCGGTCGTGCCGATCTGTTCTGTTCACACTAGTGCCGGCTATTCGCTGCCGCCGCTGCCGCCGCCGCTGCTGTCGCTGCTCTCGCTTTCGCTTCTTCTCGGCACCTTCATTTCCACCTCTATTCCCCATTTATCTCGCCTACTTGAGATTTTAATTTTTTTTTTTTTCACTTGGTAATTGGTGGTTGCGCATTCCGTGATTGTTGTCGTGCTGTTGTTGTGTTGTGGTTGCCGGCTTCATTCTTGGCTCGACTCATCACACGGCGATCACGACTGCATCCATTCTGCTACCTGGGTTGTTACTAGTTGTTGCTAGTTGCTGGGCACATGAACTACCCATTTCCGCCATTTCCTGGCGCCCCAGCTGTCACGGTGCTCGAGCGAGCCGGCTTCGACGTCAACAAATCTATTCAATCTCGACCGCAAACCAAACCTCAACCACGACGATCACCACCACACATCGACAGCAAGCTGTCATCATCAGATACATCCTTGCATTCGCCAACACATATGAACAAGCACCGCCAGCCGCCGCCAAGGCTTGATTCAATGTCAGCCAAAGTCGTCGCCGCCGGTCGATTGCCGCCGTTGCTATCGCCGCTGCTGTCTGCTCCTGCCATGACCATCACCCCAGTCTCCCACAATCAAACCGACGAAGATGATGCCGACGACGAAGAGAGGAGGCTGCGACCTCGCAGACCTGCTCCTCGACCGTCGTCGCCAAGGCCGTCGTCATCTCACGGTCGATCTAAATCGTATCGGTCTAGAGATGGTGTTGACTTGGCTATCGTACCTACATTGCCTATCCTACCTGCGTGGGCTCGACAACAGCAGATGCAACAGATGCAACAGCAACAGATGCAACAGCAACAGATGCAACAGCAACAGATGCAACAGATGCAACAGGAGATGGTAGCTGAGCGAAGTACAAGCACCGGCTCAATGTCGTCAGATACAACCGATTCATCGCGAACATCGTCGTCGTCGTCGGCTTCGTCAGCATCTACATCTACCAGTGCGCCATCGCCAAACTCGTCGCCAAACTCGTCGCCAAACTCGTCTACGTCTACGTCTACGTCGCCGACGTCGACGACGTGTCGAGGCTGCAGTCAAGTCATCACCAGTCGTCGAGTAGTAGCCTTGGCCGGCATCTCTGGCACCTGGCACCGGTCGTGTCTGGTGTGTGCCGCCTGCCACGGAGTGTTTGCCGACAGCGACGCCGTGTACATCCTCGCCGACGCACCGTACTGTGCTCACGACTACCACTCGCTCAACAACTCGCTGTGCCCGGTATGCGGGACCGGCATCGAGGGCGCGTGCGTGGAACTGGTCGACGACCAGCGCCGGGCCCATCCTCACTGCTTCCGATGCTCCGAGTGCAGTTCGCTGCTCACCGAGAACGACTACTACGACTTTGACGGCCGGTGGCTGTGCGAGGTCCATGCCACCCAGGCTTACATCAAGGTCCAGGGCGAGCTGTTTGCCAGGTCGCCCATCCAGGTCTACAGCGACGTTACTCCTGATCCTGCCTACGTCTTCAACATGCTATGACTTCTTCCTAGCAACAAGCTAAAAAACTTTACCCCAGTCTGTATCATCATCTCACGCGCGGCCGCGCGTTGTATTCTACATTCCACCACTGTTTGTTTTATTTACAACTAATATATAATCACCGCATATAATGGGCTGATAATCAGTCACGCCGAAAACCAACTAGTGGCCCCTCCCCGATGGAATTTGCCGGCAAAAAATCCTAGTCAATCACGATCTAGCATATTGGCGTGCCCAGGATTTTTTCAAATGCAGGGTGTGCGAGATTGGCATGCATGCATGCAGCAGCAGCATGCAGCAGCGGTAGTCGCGTTCCCAATCTAGTAGCGCGTAACGGGCGGCGGCGGCGACATCAACGCTACCGATTGCTAGCTTCGATCAGGCTTGGATGAGCCAAGATTGTAAAAACGTATGTTATAAAGTCTAGTAGGGATCAGCTTCCAGACTAAACAATTAAACATCCAAATCCCAAAGGTCCCAGATGCAGGCTACGCCGGCAAATGCCCGTGCCGTGCCGACTATCGGTGGCGCAAGATAAACAAGTGTGATAGCGTCGCCAGCGGCTGGAGTCTGAAAGTCTGACGGTTGCGATGGAAAAAAAGGTACTCGAGACAAAGGTACTCGAGACAGAGGTGCATGGCCATCGTACATTCCGACGATTTCGCTAACCGTCGACGCCGCCGCCGCGACCGTCGGGCCAGCCTACCAGCGGCGAGCAGCAGCAACGGGCAACGAGGACGTGCAGCGAGAGGTGCAGCAACGAGGAGCGAGAGCGAGGATTAGCGAAATGCATTCGGCGCCGGTGACAGCGATCGCAGATAAGCCACGTCGATAGTGTCTGGCTTGGAATTAAGGGTCCTGTCTAGCTATCGTGTTGTGGTTGTAGCTGTTGGATTGTCTGGGTCATGTTATTTTATGTTGTGTTCTTATGTTATTGCAATTGTTTAATTACTGTTATGTAGTGTGTTGCGTTGTTGGCTGTGTTGTGGTATGGATCGTTACTCAACTGCTCCGTCAACCACGAAGATAACAACCGCGTCGCGTATCGGGTGGGAAATGAATTGCTGCCAATTGCCGGTAACCAGCCGATAACCAACCGATAACCAGCCGATAACCAACCGATAACCAACCGGTCACCAACCGGTAACCAACCGGTAACCAACCGGTAACCAACCGGTCACCAACCGGTAACCAAACTGGGTTTTGAGCAATTCAACGAGTATCGTGTAATCCTTCTTCGCCATTATCGGATGATTAATAACGAGTTCGTAGCGATGCACTGCTTGTGTTATAACTACACCAGCTCAGACCTAAGCGACGGTTATATACATCTCGTTCCGTCTATAAAAATTGACTATATATTATACATTACATCCACATCTGAGCCCGTTGAGCAGCACCAAGACTGTCCGGCAACGCCTTGGTGAACGCAGGATCAACCGGCACTCTGAACCCCCGGATCCGCAGTTTCCGTAGCCGTGTGCAGTGCCGCAGGATGGGAAGGTGGGGATTGGACCTGTCGTCGCCGAGGTCGAACTCCAGTTCGGTTAATGTCTGTGGCGGATGTTCCGCCAGGTCCCGCAGTCTCTCCGAGTCTTTCGTTAGCCGTGGGTGTCATTTAATCTCGTTACCGAACTTACACGTGAAGGCATCGGCCTTGGTGGCAGTGTAGACCACCCTGAGCACGTCAAGGTTGGGAAACACCGACGACAGCTGGAACGGATACCGCCATACGCAATCAGTCATGTCCAGGCTCGTGACGTCGTCGAGCACGGCCGCGTCGTCGTGGTTCCGGCGGACGTGGAAACCCTCCAGCGTCAACGCCGCCACGCACGGGAACCAGTGGACAACATCACCGACGTCAAGATCCCCAACCCCGTTTGACCGTAGCCGCAGGTTCGTGATGCCCCGGTTCGGCTCCAGATGACGCATCCACTTCGACGACCCGGCAAGTGTGATGGCCAGCGTCGTGAGGTGCCGACACCGCGACACCACCCCGTCAAGCACATTCGGCCGCCGCCATTCGCCACGACTCCACGCCTCCGTAATCGCCAATCGGGAAATATACGCTCCCATGCCGTTGCCGGCTACAATCCCGTCGTAGAGCTTGTCGAGCAAGCGCCAGTCGACCCGGATCGTCGACAGCACAAACTGCCGGCTCACCGCGTACAGGTGCCGGCTGCAGTACCCTAACGCTTGCACGTCGACCTTGTCGGTTTCGTGGTCCAGGTAGCTGAAGATCGTAATCAGCACCTCGGTCGGGATCGCCGACAGCCGATCCATCCCATTTGCCATCGCTCGTGCATGGGATGTCGGTCGGGTCGTGGACTCGCGAATTGCAATCCCCAAATCCCGAATTTCAACCCCAGGATTCGAGATCCCCCCCCCCCCGGGCCCCGCGCGCCGCGTCGATTAAGGGCGTCAAGGACATGAGCGCTTATCATCATTTATTGTCATCAACCTCATATCGTCTATATAGAACACAAGCATGACAGACGGGCGCCTGAACTCTTGATGTGGGCAACTTGACGACTCTCGACGTTTAAACTTGTCGGTCTGTTACCGTAAAGCATGGGGCCCTGAGAGGTCCTCCGCGATGGAAGATTGAATGATGGTTTTGGTTTTAGTTTCACGATTATGAAAAGAAATGCATTACTAAGATGACTAATACACAACCAAACGTCTCACATCAATGCACCTAGCCAACGGCAGCCAACGGCGTCTACGCAAATGCAGCTAATGGCTCAGCTTCAGTCTTGAGCGCCGCCGCCGCCGCCCGGGCCATGGTAGGCGACGACCTTGAAATGGCATCGGTGAAGTAGAAGTTCGACACCGGCAGACCCAGCTTGGCGCCGGAGGACTTGACGCCCTTGTTGGCGTCCACGAGCTGGGTCTTGATACCGGCAGCGCTGAGCACGGCGCTGACGGGCTCGACCACGTCGTGGCGCACGAGATGGGGCGCGATGTCGTGCATCCGGGCTCGGATTTCGTAGATGTCGTCGTAAGGTAGCGCAACGCCAAGGTACTCCGACGCGGCCCGGATGATCTTCCAGTCGTCGCGGGCCACTCCCGGTGGCGACGTGGCGGCCCGGGTCACCTGGACCCTGCCCTCGGTGTTGACGTACGTGCCGACCTTCTCGGTATAGGCTGACGACGGCAGGATCACGTCGGCGTACTGAGCGCCGACGTCGCCGTGGTGGCCCTGGTACACCACGAACGCGTCCCGGGGCACGTCGGCAGCGGAGATCTCGTCCGCCGCCAGCAGCCACACGAACTTCGGCGTCACGGCCTGGCTCGCCGGCGACGACGTCACGAACCCGACGTCGTAGGCGCCGGCCCGCGATGCCACCCGCTGCAGCACCGAGTACGCGTTCCACTCGGGCGTGATCAGCTTGTCGCTGTTCTTGGCCACGAACTGGCCCAGCACGTCAAAGTAGGCGCCGGCGTCCGGGTTCTCGGCCACGCCGGAGCCGACGACGATGATCGGCTTCTTTGCCGCCAGCAACTTCTTGCCGAATGGTCCCGACAGGGCCTTTTTCAAGCTCTTGACGTCGTCGCCGAGCTGCTCGTACTCGAACGTGGACTCAAAGTCGGCGCCGACGACGGCGATGGACATGTCGACCGTGCGCAGCCACTGCTTGCGGATGCGGGTGTTGAGCACCGCCGCCTCGTGCCGCGGGTTCGTGCCCACCAGCAGGATGCAGTCAGCGTCCTCGACGCCGTGCACGGTCGAGTTGAACAGGTAGTTCGCCCGGACGTCGACGCCGAACGCAGGCGGCGCGTTGCCACCGCCGGCGGCGTCCACCGCCAGGTTCTCCGACCCGAGCCGGTTCGCCAGATCCTTCATCGCCACCAGCGACTCCACGTCGACGAGGTGGCCGGCGATGGCCTTGAACTCGTCGCCGGTCGGCGCCAGCTTCTCGTACGCCTGGACCACGGTCGACAGCGCCTCGTCCCAGGTCACCGGCACGAACCGGCCGGCGTTGGCGTCCTTGACCAGCGGCATTGTCAAGCGCTGGGTGCGGAGGCCGTCGACGGCGAACCGGGTCTTGTCGGAGATCCACTCCTCGTTGACGTCGTCGTTGAGCCGGGGCAGGACCCGCAGGACCTCGACGCCCTTGGCGTCGACACGGATGTTGGAGCCGATAGCGTCGAGCACGTCGATCGACTCGGTCTTCTTCAGCTCCCAGGGCCGGGCCCGGAACGCGTACGGCTTCGACGTGAGGGCGCCGACGGGGCAGAGGTCGATCACGTTGCCGGACATCTCCGAGTCGAGGTTGTGCTGCAGGTAGGTGCCGATCTGCATGTCGTTGCCCCGGCCGGAGGTGCCAAACTCGGGGGCGCCGGCGACGTCGTTGGCGAACCGCACGCACCGGGTGCAGTGGATGCACCGCGTCATCTCAGTCTTGATCAGCGGGCCGATGTCCTTGTCCTCGACGGCGCGCTTGCCGGCCAGCTCCCGGAACCGGCCGCGGTCGGATCCGTAGCGCATGGCCTGGTCCTGCAGGTCGCACTCGCCGCCCTGGTCGCACACGGGGCAGTCGAGCGGGTGGGACGCCAGCAGCATCTCCATCACGCCTTCTCGTGCTTTCAGCACCCGCTCGGTGTCGGTCCGGACCACCATGCCGGGGGCCACGGGGAACGCGCACGACGCCACTGGCTTCGGTGCTCGCTCGACGTCAACCAGACACATCCGACAGTTGCCGGCCACCGCCAGCTTCTCGTGGTAGCAGTACCGGGGGACCAGCACGCCGGCTTTTTCGCACGCCTGGATAAGCGCCTTCAAAATTAGCCCCCCCGACAACAACAACAACAGATTATGCAAACAGTAAACTCACCGATCCAGCCTCGATCATAACCTTTTTGCCATCGATCGTGACCTCGACCTCCTGTCGTTGTGTTCTCGACGACGCGAATGCTCTGACGGCACCGGCGGCCACCACCACCATCGCCGGCGGCGCCGGCTGCGGCATTGTCCGCAGCCGGCGGCTGCTTGTTCTCAGCAGCCTCAATTGTCTGGCAATCATGGACCTGACGGAGAGAGTTGTGTACGAATAGCTCTTGATCGAGACCTAATGCCGTGCTTTGCGCTGCGTTCTGTGCAGCACATATGCCGGGACAATCGAGTGGGTTTGTCGCTCGTTATTCAATCCATATTTCCTCGTCGCTCGTTCGTCAGTTTTTTTTCTTTCGTGCCCTAAACCCTGGTGTGGTGCGGCGCAGTGCATCCCGTGAGTCACGTGACCCTTTTTTTTGGTTTTTGTTTTGTTGTTTAGGGTAGGGTTTTTCCCGCCCCGGAATGCGCTGCGTCTGATTGGCTGATGGGTTTTTTTTAATCAGCCCCAGGGGGGGGGGGGGCGGGTCTGAAACGTGCGCATATGACGCATGGTGGAAGCGTATTGTTCAGCACGTCTACTAACCCCTTGGGAGAAAAAAAAAAAAAAAAAAAGATTTTGCTACTACTTAAAGGCCCGACAATTCGGCAATCCACACCGGGACTTTTTGATTCCGGTTTCCTGCTCGATACTCATTTTGCAGTGCAGAAATTATTGTAAGCACCAGTCGGATCGGTCTCTGTCGGGACCGGTCAACCACGACCGGTGTGCTTCTACATTCTGCTCTAGATCGAGCATGGGTCTTCTAGCTGGAGCGCTTTGACGAGCTGGCAGTCGCCGGAGAATGGGAAGCTTGTTCCTTACCAGGAGATCGATATTTTAGCCATTGAAGAAGGGCGGCAGAGTTGAAAGTTATTAAGTAGAGTACTTGAAAAGCAGCACTCCAAGTACTCAAGTGCTCAAGTGCTCCAAGTACTCAAGTACTCAAGTGCTCCAAGTACTCAAGTACTCAAGTGCTCCAAGTACTCAAGTAAATGGCCTGCTAGACATTAAGTAGTCTGATCGACTATACCAAATCTAAATGGTCTGCTAGACATTAAGTAGTCTGATCCCTCCGAAGTTCTCCAAGTGCTCTATTAAGCACTCCAAGTAGTCTGCACTTTAAGTAGTCTGCACTATAAGTACTAGTAAGCACTCTAAGCAGTCTGCTTAGCACTTCAAGTATTCAAGCACTCCAAGTAGTTGCTAGACACTGTAAGCACTCTACCAAAGTTCTCTAAGCTCTAAAGTCGTCTAAAAGTAGTCTACGTAACTACTAAAAGTACAAACAGTACTCCACCAAAGCTCTCGTAATCTACCAAACACAATCAGTCTGCGACATACTTACGTACGCTGCCAAGTGCTCTAGTAGTTTCCAAGCTACTGTACGCAACTACTTCAAAGCACCGTCCTAACCTCTCTCCTAAACGAAAGCAGTCTAAACTCTCCAAGGCCTCTATAAGTGCATACACTAGAATACATCAAACCACACTGTTGTTTAAACGATTCTCGATAAGCTCGTGAGGGGGGGTGTTATCTAATCTCCCAATCATCCCAGCGACGACTCCCCGCGTGCGCCTGCACCGCGCTTGACCACAAACCACAAAACCACACTTCACGAACCACGAACCACGCTTCACGCCTGGTCGTTAGTGACAATGGCAGCGAAGAACTTGGTGAAGTTGATCGTGGACGCAGGCTCAGCACTGCCTAACGCACCGACGCTGGCGCCGGTGTTGTCAGCGTGCGGAATCCCCGCCGCCCAGTTCTGTCGAGAATTCAACGCCCGCACCCAGCATCTATCCCAGGTACCCAAACATGCTAGTAACGATGAAAGTGAAATGAATAAAGGCTAATGTAAAGGGCGTGCCGGTGCCGACGGTGATCACAATCAACCCCGACAGCTCATACTCATTCGCGATCAAATCCCCGGCCACGAGCTACCTGATCATGCGCGCCGCCGGAATCCACTCCGGTACCACGCCTCCACTTCAAGTCCGAGCCGGAGCACCGCCGATCGGTCGAATCTCACTCAAACATGCTTACGAGATTGCCAAGATCAAGAAACAGGTGCGTCTACTGGCCTTTTAACCTGAGGTGGGTGCTAATGGCAGGACGAAAACTTGCACCACGTGTCGATCGAGATCTTGACCAAGTCGGTGATCGACCTGTCAAAGAAACTGGGCGTCCAGGTGCTGCCTTGACCTAATTAATCTGATCTAATATCCATGCTATCTATGCTTTAATATATGCTCTATCTATGTCTAATGTACATCACCACGCGTCGCCTCCACCAACAAGCGTAGGCAACCCAACCCCGCCAAGTCCATCGACACCATCCCGGCGACGGCGCATGTCAACAAACCGTTCAAACTGAGCCACGGCAACATTCCACTCCGCCAGCGCGTGCCCGGCGTATTTCAGGCCCACCTCGCTTGTCGGCATCGCAACAACCGCCTTTGCTCGGATCGCGATCGGTTCGCGTAGAAACGGCAGCCGGGGTCGAATGCCCGCCATCATCGACACCACACTACTTGCGACACCTGCGACACCTGCGACACCTGCGGCACCAGCGGGTTTTTTCACCGGCACCGTAGATATAGCAGTGAAGGGTTGCAGCACGAAACAGTACGCTTTCCCTGTCGCCGCCGTCTTGATAGACCCGGCACTGCTGTCTCGGTCACACGAAATGGTGTCAACCGACGTAATCGACGATACTGAACCAGCACGACTATGTCCGCCACCGCTGCCGCCGCTGCTGCTGGGAGATTCAGGAGACGTCGACAACACTTGCTTCAGCGACCTCAGTTTCCGTGCCAACGCGTTGTTACCTCCGTGAAGCGGCGACGTAGGCGACGACGTGGTCGACGACGCAGACGACATCGACATTGACCTCGACGCCAGCGACGTATCAACCGACAACGCCGGCGCGGCAACAATGATCTCGTCGTCGTGCACTTCATACCGTCTCTGCTTCCGACGAACTCCGGACTCGGACTTGTCGCACTCACCGCCGCGGTCGCCATCCAGGGATGCCGCCGCCACGCTGCGCAGGAAAAACGTTCGGGCAGGCGATTCGGTGCCGATACACGGCACGATCGCCAACCGCCGGCCCGCAACCGGCATCTGCGGCACCAGCGACTCCGGCTTCACGTTGTCTGACGACTTTGTCGCCGCCGTGAACAGCGACGCTAGCACCACCTGCAATCGCTTGCTGGCGTACCCGCTCGACGGCGACGACGGCCGGATCACCTGCCAACACAGCAGCCGCCAGTAGTACGCCCGCACTGCCGGTGCCCAGTGACAGGCAAACCGGATCACCTGGTCGTCAGCGAGAATCCACGACACCAGGCCGTCTCCGCTGCTGCTGCTGCTGGCACTGGCTAGTTGCGGCCAGAACGTGTACATGAACCACAGCACGCGCATCTGCGACGCGACGTTATCCGACGTAGTCATCCGCATCGCCACGTCGGCCCAAAACGTCCAGTCAATAGCTGCCGCCACCGACACCGACACCGCCGCCTGCTGCTGCTGCTGCTGCTGCTGCTGCTGCTGTCGGTTGTCGTCAATGATGCCTAGCACCGTGTCGGCCAGGTCGCACAGCGCCATGCACGAGTACCCGTCGTACAGCCTTGTGTTGACAGCGACGGCCCGCAACAACGTGGAGTCGAAGAAATGAGCAAAATGGCTAACGTAGATCGCGGTCGGCGGCGCCGGCGCCGCCGCCGTCGCCGTCGTGGTGGTGGTGTCGAGAATCTCTCTGATTGCCAGCACCACCTTGAGTCTCCAGAAATGCTGACGCGGACTGGGGGCGGCTGCTGCCACGGTCGCGTTCACATCAGCGTCCGCCGGGGAAAAAGACAATGATGGAGCGTGGTGGGCGTGGTGGTTGTTGCGACCACCACCATGATGGACAAGTTTCTCTAACTTGGCCAGCACGTTGGCGTGGATGAGCATGATGCCCGGCGCTGCCGACAACATCTGGTCGACCGGTAGCCCCATCGCCGGTGCCCGCAGCATGCACTCGGACGTGATGATGTAGTAATGTTTTAGGAACGACGCAAACACGTCGGAGTCGTGGGCGCCCCACCATTTGAACACCCACGGTCCTTGCAGCAGCTCGTCGACCACCGGCTGGGGAATGCCGGCGATGGTGGTGGTGCGGCCGCCGGTGGCGAACATCTGGTTCCGGTGCCGCCGGTCGACCAGGTTGCATAGACTGTCAAGATGGGACGGGAACACTCCTTGTGATTGCACGGCTTGGCAGGCTTGCTTGAACTGAGCCAGGCCACCTTGATGGTGGTGGTGGTGGTGGTGGCGGCGGAGGAGCCTGGTGACGTCGCTGTGGTCGGTTTCTAGTAGTCGTAGCAAATGCACGGCAACGCCGGGTAGAAAGTAGTAGCAATACGCCAGCACGGCGCCGGCAAACACTGCCACCGACACGGCAGCCGGCTTCATTGACAGCCGGTTGAGCGCGACCAGCAGTGTGTCGACCAAGGCGTCATGATGCATAGTGGTCATGGTAGGACGAGTGCACAGTCGCCACTCGGTGCGGGCCATTAGGCCACAAATAGCTTCGAAATAAGCCGCCCGGTCAGCGTGGGCGACACCACCGCCGTGGGGAGGCCCACGTTCACGCAGGGCTGTCAGGGCTGCCGTCCACCACCGGTGCAGCAAGTTCACTCTCCGGCCGAGCTCTGACGGCGACACCACTCTCGACGTCTCTTCGCCGGTATGGGAGCGCAGGAACGGCAGGACTGATAGTCGGAGCACGTTTGCCTTGTGGACTGCGGTGCGGGAAAGGAATCTGCCGTTAGCAAATATATATAGATTTTAAACCGATGGGGAGATCACGTACTTTTGAAGAGCTGATTCAAGAGGCCTGTATTCGTCGTGCCATAGAGCCAGTAGTTTCTTACTAGCGGCGGAAGACGATAATGGGTAGTCAGACTGTAGCGACTTTGACAGGTTCGGCGAGATCCAGGATGAGAGTGCGGACGAAGCCGACGACGATGGCGGCGAGCAGTTTGGTGACGATGATTTGGATGCGGTGCGGGCGGTTGTTGTTGACGACGACGACGACGAAAACACGGAGGATGTGAATGAGAGTATTGACGACGAGCGTGAGCGTACGTCTGAGCTTGAGCTTGAGCTTGAGCTTGTTGTGGTAGCTGGGGCTAGCATATCGTTGTTGTTGTTGTTGTTGTTTGTAGTGGCCATCGACGACATTGAGTACTGCCTCCGTCGCTGCTGCGGTGGAGGTTTCCTGGTCTGAGCTGGCGGAGTAGGCGAAGCCGATCTGGACGAGCACGGCGACGAGCCAGGTGAAATCGACAACGGCGACAGCGACGCTAGACTTGTGGTGTCGCTGCGAGGCGACGATGACGATGTTGTTGTTGTCGTTGTTGTTGATGATGGCGCTGACGAACGGTGTTGCGACACATCAACAACATCACCCACCCGGACAGCAGCAGCTTCAGGCTGTCTGATAGCGGTAGTGTCCTCCGTCATCCGAGAGCGAGCGTTTCTGCTGCGGGAACGAGGATGCAAGTGTGTTGTGAGGACTGATGATGTTCGAGGCTTGGGGGGGGGGCAAAGCCACGAGCAAAGAAGAAGTTTACACGCGCAGAAAGAAGCACCGCCGCGCGTGCACCGAAGACAGGGCCTGAAACCGGCAGCAATAACTGTCTATATATGTATATATATATATAGCTATGTATCTATCTACGCATGATTTAAATCGACTATATCGATTAGAGGATGTGACGTAAATAAAAACAATCAACGCCGGGGGTAGAGCACCTACCAGCGGTACCGTACGTGTGTGTGTGTACCTGCCGTAGATCAGTGCAGACCCAGCAGCCGGTCAAAGTGAGATAAGTATACGTCGTCAGGTACACACACCCACCCCATTAGCCAGCCAGCCACGTATTCGTTCTCGACCACCGCCGGAAACAAAATGATCGTCGCGGCGGGAGAAGAAGAAGAAGAAGAAAATCCGTCAAAGCCAAGCCCGGAACTGACCGCGCAGTGGACGGCGCTAATGCGGTCCGTCCGCGACGGCATTACGAGATTGTGATATTACAATGACCAGCGCGGGCAAAATGTCCCGGCGGCATCAGGCCAGACAACTGGAGAGGAGAAAGAGAAACGATGAGTTAATTACTACAATAATGACTAACAAAATGGACTGCAGTGACTAGACAGACCAGACAGACTGGACAGAGCACGTTCACTGTGGTGATCAGCAATAGCCTCAAGCTCGTCAACCTGGGCCACCATAGCCGTAGCCGTAGTAGACCGTAGAACCAGCACGTAGCAGAATAGTTCACAGCCAAAACTTTGACCGCGCCGGTTATACAGCCCAGGTCGTCGTCGTCGTCGTGCCGTGCAGCAGTCCAATCAGAGTTGACGCCACATGCAGAGTCGTCAGTCAGGTGCCCCCCCGTAACTGACACCGCGAAGTCTGCTACCATCATTATTATTCTTTATTCTCGAGATGCTGATGCTCGTCAGCACAGTATTCAACCTCTATCGCTTCATCGCATTCTCAGCGTCATCATTTATCTATTTATCGCTTTATCGCTATCTGCTCGCTCTCGCTCTCGCTCTCTATTGCTAGTTCGATTGACTCAGATGCGCCCCACCACCACCGTTGCCAATCGGGCCTATGCACGTGATGGCTCGCACGTGATGACTCGCACGTGATGGCTCGCACGTGAAACAAACCAAGCAAACCAAAAAAAAAAAAAAAAAAACCCAGACCCAAACCCAAACTATCAAGGGTCAGGCTAGGGTCGGTAATAAACCCACCATGCAGGGCTAGGGCAAAGCTGGATTGCTGCTACAAACACCTTGAGGGCCGGGGCACAGGGTAACCCTGATAGTGGTGGTCGTAATCGTAACCGTCCCAAACAGGCAATGAAATCCAGAGCGTGGTTTGATTGCTGCTGCTGTGCAACGGAGTTCAAATGTCATGTGGAGCACGGCGATGACACGCTGGCGGGCGGCGGAACTGATAACCCAAGCCGGGGATACCACTGAGAAGAAAAAGAAGAAGACGTATGAACAATACGAAGCGTTGCTGCTCTGCTGCTCTGCTCCTCACCAGCCTAGATCCTCTTCCTGCTTATCCTTATCCTCTGCTGCTTATCGGGCGCCGCAAAGACCATGCGTAGTAATCACCTAAACCACAGATCCCCCCCCCGACTAAAAACAAACGTGCGGTGTGGGGCCACTAGTGGTCTTGGTAGCAGTAGTAGCAGCTAATTGTGCAGCGCGCGCTGGATCGCGATGCCTGATTAGTGCTGATTAGGAGTTGTGGTGGTGGTGGTGGTGGTGGACTACATAAGCAACGGGGACGGCTGCTGGGAGGGTTACTGGACTGGACTGGACTGGACTGGACTGGACTGATGTGTATACATAAAGCAATTCAGATAAAACGTTGATCTGTAGACGACTTGATAAGATGACGCTGACAACGGTGCAGCTGGTGCAGATAGTGGTGGCGGCGGTGGTATCCGCCGGGTGGTGGTTCTATCGACGACAGCAGGCAGGGAAGCAGAACAAGGAGCCGAAGAAGAAGCAGACAGAGGAAGTAGGGGAGAAAGTGCCGGAGCCGACGCCGTTGACGGGATTGACGTTGGAGAAACTGGAAAGCTACGACGACCGACCGTGGCGGCCGTTCCGGTGGCCGTACCACCAAACGATGTCGATCTTCAAGCTTGACATCAACCACTGGCTGGACATGGACAAATGGTACAAGCGGTACATCACCGAGCGGATGCAGATCATCCGCGACACCGGCGACGAGTACTGCGGCTGTCTTGCTGACGGCGAAGACGCGTGCGAGGAGCTGCTGGCCACCGTGGCCGACCACCTCACCAAGCGGTACCCGAACCTGTTCAAGAAGACCGACGTTGGCGTCGACAACCTCGTGACTGGCGAGTGCATGGACCTGCGGCTGACGCACCGGCAGGAACATGCGCTGCACTACATTGCCCGGCTCGCCAAGGAGGACTTCTACGTCGTCAAGAAGCGCGATGATGGCCGGCACTACCTGGTGGCGGCGGTGGTTCCCGCCCCGGGCGGCTTCTTCGGTGTCAAGACCAAGATCGGCCAGCACATCGACACGATCCACACCGAAGTGCCGTACTACGAAGAGAAGCTCAAGCTGTCGATGGAACGGTGGTTCGGTCGCATGAAGCCGTCGGACCCGGTCGAGCGGGCGTCGTGGTTCGTGTGCTGGGACCACGAGCTCAAATGCAACGGCATCTACGCCCTCGGTCCGAATGAGAACGTCCCGGATGACCTCGATTATCTCAAGTACAACGTGCGGGTGTGCCGCCAGACCCTCCGACGACTGCCCAAAACCGGCGCAATCATCTTCTCAAACCACCCCATCTTCTACTCCATCGACGAAATGAAAGACGAGCCAATGGTACCGTCGCTGCTGAAAAAAATCATTCTCGAGGGACCGGAGAAAATCCTCAAGTACAAAAGCTTCGAGAAGTTCGATTCCCACCTGGTGCCGTACTTGGACTCGCTTATCAAACGCCAGCTCGACCTCGGCATCATCTCCGCCGACGACAAACTCAAGACCAGGCCGGCTTATCCGTTTGCTGATTGGTATGATCCAGCTCAGAAGCACACTGGATTGGGATATGCCAATCCGATTAAAAGTACATTGTAACAGCATAACACAGTAAGATATTATTATTTCACATAAGTCATGGTCAAGACTGATTTCACAAGTCATGTCTATCACTACTCCGCTTCTCCAACTAAATCCACCCGCCACTTACCTCAGACAACATCTGGTGATGAATCCCGATGACCGTAACAAAAAACCGTCTCATCTTGAAACTGTATCCAGCCATCCCCGCAACTTGTTGTTTGCACTGTTGTGTATGCTAATTATAGCCGGTGCTGGCGTTGGCATTATCGCCAGCCGCGCTTTACTGACCAGACTAAATCAAGCCCCCGATGCCCAGGGGCACACATCAACTGCAACTCCGCGCGCCCGAATACGAACTAAGCGATGGTGGATGAATAAATGTAGCATTACTTAAGTTGTACTATTGATTAAACTAGTATTAAATTAGATCCAGTCGTCGATGAATACAAACACGATGGATAGACTGACAACAACATCAAAAAAAAAAAAATTACAAAGAAAACTCCTGAGCGTCCTGTGTATGCCTACTTTTTACTTGGCGACCTTGCTTATCAAACTTACTCTTCACGGATGGTCGCCAGTTTGCGTCGCATGTCCAGCGACGACAGCGATGAATGCTTCCTATGGCCTGTCGATGGCGGCAGCGGCAGCGGCAGGTACATAGACATATTACCAGCATAGGATCCCAACGATGCTCGTCTGGGATCAACGGTGTAGTAGGTCACCGACTCTGCTGCCCAGTCATCAGCGTCAGCATCCTCATCCCAGTACTGATGGTGATCGTCGAAACCGACGGCGCCGAGACTGAAGCAAGCTCTGTGGACGTAGTCATCGCCACTGCCACCGACAGACTCTGACTCCGACGACAGCGACTCGGCTGATGAATTCAGTGACACCCCGTCGTGGTCGCTATCGCATGGCGGCGAGATGGTGATGGTCCGGTTGTAGTAGTAGGCGGCCGAAAGCAGGCTTTGCGGCACCGTCAGGCCGATGTTTTCAAACAGGTCGATGGTATCTTTGACGGAGCCGCCGTCGAACTCGGGATACGACGATGCGTACTTGCGGCATGGTTGCGATTGTGAGGATTGCGATGACCTGCGCAGTAGTTTGAACCGCAATTGTTTCTTCTTCACCTGTCGTTGGCAGTGCTGCTGCTGCTGCTGCTGCTGCTCACGGTCGTCGCGGTCCACTAAACGTTAGTATAAGCACGTCAAGAGCATGATGCAGAACATACGGTAGAGAACATCAACAACAGGTAACTTCCGGCTCTTGCCAGCAACATCACATTCAGCAGCCGCCCCTACCACCACGACCGGCTTCCGACCGAACCTGCCGAGCGCAATCAGCCGGTTGAGCTGGTGCCTTGTGCGGACGACGGTGCCGTCAACCAGGAACCCGATCCCGAGTCCGTTGGTTGCGCTCACCAACGCCAGCATTGGATCGTGTTGTCCGCCGGACAGTAGTGGCAGGCCTGTGGTCTTGGATACAGTGCAGCGGTAGCCGACTGCTCGACAGTCTTGTCCTCCTCCCATCCGCAGCCGGAACAGCACCGTGGTATGACTTGGCGGCATTCTCTCCATCATGAACCAAGTAATGCAAACAAACAACTGCAACAACAACAACAACAACAACAGATGAACAACGAAAATAATTAAAACAATGAAAACTAACGAAATTTTTCCTCAAGCGGGAGGGGGGGGGGGACTACGCTAGATAAACCAAACAACGGGCCGAGAGACGAGATCGTCAACGAACGGCGACCGCTGGCCTGCCCAAGTTAGACTTTCAAGGGGTTTAGCGGAGACACAAAATGCTAAAGCTAGAAGCTAAAAGCCAAGAGCTAAGCTCAGCTACGCAGCGCGGGGGGACTGCGACTGCGAACTGCGACTGCGAACTGCGGAACAACCAATCACAGACATCTTGGTCGTGGTCTTTTAACCGTGCCTGGCGAACCCAGATCTAGATAGATCTCAGCCGGCCCACACACGAGACTCCAGCTTCACAGCATCAATCCCGTCGGCAGTCATTCGTTCTACAATTACTAACAGTCATTTAATCTCGGTCCATCAATTCTTCCTGTCGTCATCTCGTCTCTCTTCTCTACTGTCGTTCCGCCCACCGCAGCTATAAATAAACCTGCTCCGGGGATGAAACAAAACGTCGTCGGCCGCGGTTGCCTCCGGGTTCGACTTTTCCCCTTGTACGATGCTGGTGCTCCTCCGCTGGTGCGACGCTGGTGCTACCCTCCGCGTCGACGCCGCACTAGCCCTGAGACCCTTAAAATCCATGCGAGCTTGGTTCTCGGCTTCCACGTTTACAATAATAGCAAAAGACCAGCCAGTTCGGCCCGTCCCGAGAGAGATGAATGGGTTCCTGAACGCCATTATGCACCCCGGTTGACTCTGTACCCCTTCATCTCGCAGAAGTTTTACCGGGTCGAATGCCCGCTGCTAAGTGATCCAAGACGCTGCAAGATGCGGACTCTGTCTGGTTTTTAAAAAGCTAAGAGCTATCTATTAATCTGCTGTGGTAAAACTATGTATAATTGCTCCCCGGGCGTTGCTTCCGGGCGTTGCTGCCGGACGTTGCTTCCGGGCTTTGCTTCTCCCCGGCTTTGCTTGCTGCTTGTTGCTACTTGCTGGGCTTTGATTTGCTCCGCTTCACTTCACCTTGCTGCTGCCGCCGCTGTTGCTGCTTGTCGGCAGCGTACAACGTGCTAAGGGCAACCATGGCTGCCCGCTGGCCAGCACTGGTGATCGACGGCCCCCAGCCTTGGGCCACCTCGCGACCGGCCACCACGCACGACACGTCGTACCCTTCGTTTTCGTCGCCCCGTAGCATCACGTACTCGATCTTGACGGCCCCGTTCTCGCCTACCAGTTTGTACAGCTTGGTCTTGGCCGTCATGTCAATCGGCTCGCCCTTGGCCTTCGCCGCCCCGCCGGCGCCGGCCCCCGACGACGACGTCGGCGCCTTTGTCTGGGTGGTGCGGGTGCCCTGGCTTAGGATCTCCGTCACATGCTTCATCGACAGCTTCACGAGCCACTCCTCCGCCCGCCGCTGACCGCCCTGGGGATCGTCAATCATCAGCGCCCCAACGTAGGCCTCGAACGCGTCCGCCGCCGTCTTGGTGTCGATCAGCACGAACTCCGCCGCCGACGACGACGCCATCATCCGCGCCGGGAATCCGTACATGCGCGCGTACTCCGCCAGCGTCCGGTTCGACACCAACGTCGCCCTGGCAATGCTCATGTCCGCCTCGGACGCGTCCGGCGGCAGCACCGCGTACACCAGCTTCGTGGTGATAAAGTTCACGCACGAGTCGCCGAGAAACTCGTAGCGTTGGTACGACTCCCGCAGGTTTTTCTCGTTCACATACGAGCTGTGCAGAAACGGCACTTTTGCCAGATACTCGTCTCTAATCTCTGGCAATTCTGGCATCTCCTCTGTCCCGGTCCCTGTCCCTGCTGTCCCTGTCCCTGTCCCTGCTGTCCCTGTCCCTGATATCCCTGCTGTCCCTGATGCCGCCGCCGCCGCTACTGCTGATATCTCTCCTCGGACCAACGCTTCTGCCACATCCGTAATCGCTGGTAATGATAACTCCACTACCGATTTATCTGTCGACGACGCCGGAGTAAGGCTTTTCAACACATCGAAATCTTTCCGCTCGTAGTCAACCCAGTTCAACAGCCCGTCATCATACATCTGTTTAAACGCCGACGCCAGCACCACTCGCGAATCGGTCGCGGGATCGCGCAGGTCGACTGCACTGTCGCCGTCGCTGTCGTCACTGGCGGTCGTGAGCAGCAACTGCTTCAAATCGGCCTGTAGTCGGTCAAACTGCATTATTATCTCGCTACTCAACGACGTTATTTTCCCCTCCTTGTCTTTGCCCTGTGCTGATCCGTCGTCCTAGCCAACCATTAGCCTCGTGATCACCATCATCGTCATCGCCGAACCCAGCGTCATACCTTTTGTCGTCGCTCGGCGGAATCGGCAGGCGCGCCAGACATGTCAGCGTGGCTACGCTTGCCCATTCCCTTATCTCACTTGACCAACGATGAAAGAATCGCCCTTGCAAACAAGCTAGATCATTGGCATCGCATCCCAGCGCACAGATTTCAATCGGATCGAATTCGAATTTTTTTTACAGGCGCCCCC